>JXTC01000095.1:18572-36132 GCA_002914845.1 Trema orientale | reverse complement strand
GAAAAGGCATTACTTAATTTCTAAAGGGTATTTTAGGTATTTCAGTCATTAATTTCCATGTGTCAAGCTCTAAAACACTCTTAGCATAGTCACCACGTGGCTAGACAATTCTATGCACCCAAGTCTAGCCAAAGTTGGTGAATCCTAGCTTAGAAAGTGAAATCTAGTCATACTTTGACTTATGATCCTATATGGCCAATCTTATTGTAATTTGGTGGAACCTAGCCTCATAACCAATCATTAAACATAAAAATAAGAAAACTAGACTCTAATCAATAATTTAAATAAAATATCAATGCCTAATTATTAGAGTGCACAAAATTAACCTTACGTGATTAAGCTGAATCTAAGCTAGCTTAGTGCAACTAAGTACCAATTCAGTACAGTGACTGCCACCTCGTGCTTACCTGGGACCGACAAATAAAATGCTATAAATGAGTCCTAAACATTTAATTAAAGCTATTTGACGCGTTAAACGCACAGTGAATTTAACTCCGAAAAGCGTGAAAAATGTATTTTACCGAAAAACTACTATTTGGCCAAGTTATTAACAAACATAATTTTAGTGCATATGCACATAATATTACTATTCATGAATGTATTCTTTGTTCTTCTCACACACCAAGCTCTCTTTTTGGGGGTACTGAGCCTTTACACTGCGTAGGAGCACTTCAACAAATATTAGTGCAATAATATATATCGAAAGCATTTGACAGTCAGCTTAAGCAATTTACCATGAAATTGACTCTAGTTTTATGATATGTCTATTATGCAATATAAACATATTTATTATTGTCTTATTTATGCATGTGAGAATCTTGGGCATCACAACAATGGAGCTAAATTATACCGGGAAATAATCTGCTTAAGAATAGGAAAAGTAGGGTATCCTAATTTATAGTGCCACTCGGATGAAGTGGTCTTGACACTAGAAAAGGCAAGTAATGGAGAGGACTCTTTGATTAAAGATATGGAGGAACTCGTCCACTCATATACGCCATCCTTATTGTGTCCTTGAATGAGGTGTGCCCCTGTGCGAAGATCCTTCACATAAAAGAAAGAAGGTAAGAATTCAATGGAAATATTATTGGTAGTACAAAACTGAGAAATAGAAATAAGGTTCTTATACATAGTGGGAACATAACGAACATTATTTAAAGTAAACATGCTAGAGGTGGTGGATAAAAAAGTTGAACCAGTATGAGTGATGGGTAAACCTGTACCATCACCAATTACAACATCATCTTGATTGGTATATGGTGTGTAAAGGGAGAGATTGCTCAGATCGGTAGTAATATGATCTGAGGCACCACTATGAGCCAATTTGGAGTGTTAATAGTCGTAGGAGAAGCAAAGTTTGCTCTGGGTTGCCAAGGATTTGATAGACATGGAACCTATGGGGCAAGAGATCTAGATCACTACTGAGATTGTTGGGATGAATAGGACACCAAATTATAGGAAGGGCAACAGCGAGCAGTGTGACCATGTGTATTGCATACTTGACAATAACCAATATAAAGTCTAGATGGTGGGTGTCTACCCCGAGTTGTGAAATTGGGTGGCCCGGTGGGTGTGAAATTTGATTGCCCAATGACTAGAGGCGAAGGGAAGAAGGAGTTGGTGGGAGTTGGATGCCATGATTATGGACGAGAGGTAATAATGTTGGCGGTAACAGTGTTGGCGGTAGCAGGAAGTGACTCATAAGAGGAAGACCTTTGGCAAAGGAATAACTCCTTATTAATGAGTTTCTCACGTAGTTCATCAAAGGAGATTGGGTTTCTCCACCATTGACAGTTTCAACAATAGACTAATATTCATTACCCAAACCATCAAGAATAATTTCTATGAGGTCTTCTGTATCAAAAGGTTTGCCTAATACAGCTAGTTCATCAGAATGGATATTGACAAACTACATGCATTCAGTGATAGTACAGGAACCCTTGGTGGCACGTTTAAGTTGATCCTTAACTTGTTTAATATGGCCATACGAGGGTATGGCATATGTGTTAGCAAGAATAGTCCAAACTTCATGAGTGGTTGTAGTAGATTGTAGTAAAGGAATGATGAGAGCAGATAGAGAGCCTACAATAGCACTGAAAATCAACTGATCCTGTGTGGTGCCCAAGATTTTCACATGCATACTATGTCAATAATAAACAAGTTCTAATTGCATACTAGGCATCTAGAAGTCATTAATACCACTTTCAAAGTAACTTACTCATTCCTTATGTTATGTGCATTTACATATGTGTTATTACACTAATAATTGTCGAAGTGTCCCTTTGCAGTGTAAAGGTTTAATACCCTCAGAGAGAGAGAGCTCGGTGTGCTAAAAGAACAAAGAATATATTTATGAAGGCAATACTATGTGTACGTGCATTAAGATCATGTTTGTTGATAACTTGGTCAAACAGTAGTTTTTCGGTAAAATATAATTTTTACGCTTTACGGAGCCAAATTCACTGCACGTTTCACACGTCAAATAGCATTAATTCATTGTTTAGGACTCATTTATAGCATTTTATTTGTCGGCTTATCTTTATTTGTCGGCTCCAGATAAGCACGAGGTGGCATTCACGACACTGATTTGTGTTTTATTATACTGAGCTAGCTTAAATTCAGCTTAATTGCGTAGTGTCATTTTTGTGCATTCTAAGTATTAAGTACTAATACTATCTTTGCATTATTAATTGGAGTCTAATTGACTTAGTTTTATATTTAATGATTAGCTATGGGGCTAAGTTTCACTAGATTACAATAAAACCTGTCACATGGGATCGTAAATCAAAGTATGTCTAGTTTTCACTTTCTAAGCTGGGATTCACCAACTTTCGTTATACTTTGGTGTATAGGAGTGACCAGCAATGTGGTGACTATACTAGGGATGTTTAGAACTGGACACATGGAAAGTAATGTGTAAAATACCCAAAATACCCCTTAAAAATTTAGTATTACCCTTTCTAAGCCATTAAGCATCACTTTTAGACTAAATCTGGTCATTTTCTTTCTTTTTCTCTCCAACCACGACCTGATCCCAGTAGAACTCAAGTTGAAACTCTAGAAAACAAGATAGATCAAAACTAGTCAAGGTAATTCTACTAGTTCTTTTTCCTAGGTGTTGTTCTTTAATTTCAATTCTCCACTTGTTCCCACTTAAATAATGGTTTCTTTAGGTTCTCTTGTGTCCTAAAATCAGTTTCAAAGCCTTGAAAATCAATTTGGTAGAGGTAGAAGGCAAGAGTTTGAGCAAAAGCTCAAACTAGTCAAGGTGAGCTCTATGTAGGATTTCGAATTTGTAGTTAATTTTTTTTGTTTTAGCTCTTAACCAAAGTTACTACTTGACGAACAATGGTCCTAGAAACTTATATATATAGCTAAAAGTATAGAATTTAAGTGGAGGATTAAATTTAGACCTAAAACCCCAAAGTTTGCCATTTATAGATTTAAGTGTTTTCATGTGTGGTAGATTACGTTGTCTACATTTGTAATCTGATTTTTTTTATCTGGAATGTGTAAGACATTGATCTTTTTAGGTATATTACATCTATTTACTTATTGGTTGTGGCTATATATAAGTGTAAATGTTGTTTTAAACTTTGCTTCAACCAAAAAAGAGTTCAAGTGTGCTTATGTCATTCTAACTAATTCTCTTTGAGGTGTATGTGTGGGAATTAGTTTGTAAAATATTATTACAGGTTTAAAACCATGATGTTAATCATGTGGGAATACCCTAAAAATAGGAGAGGTACGGTCCAAATATTTTAAAATAAAATGGCACCCTTTAGCAGCAAATTGACTTATTTTTACAAAATTATATGCCATTTCGGATCATTTTATGCTAATGAACTAGCATTCATATTTTAATACTTTTGAATAGTTTTTCAATGCTAGTTATTGACTCCTAAGTACCTTAAGTGATTTGTATACTTTCGAGTCATTTCAAGATTAAGTTTCCTAATTTAGTGAAAGTTCTGATTTCGGTCTTGTTCAAGTATCTTAATACATTCTTTTAGTAAAATTTGCATCTTGAATAAAAGAAATTCATGACAGGTAATTGGCACACCAATCTCTCGAGGATATTGACCCTTTCTACTATCAATTTCTATTCAGGACACGAGGTAAGTAAAGACTTATAACTGCGTCACAAGAATGACATGGGAAATGTCATTATGTGAAACTTACTTATTCTTGAAAGTTATGAAATGGCATGTGCATGGCACATCTTGCATGCAAATTGAGAATTTCATTACAGAGTATATAAAAGTGAGTACTATTGCACCAATTTTATAAGATAAGTTTTAATGGCAATTGCTAGTCTGTTGGAGCTAGGTAGGTAAGTCTATTGATGCAGACTCTCCCGTTGAAGCGGGACTTGCGGATCTTATAATGTGTCTCGTTAAAGTGGGATAATATTAGCGCGGTGTGAGATGCCCCTTTGATGAGGAAATGAGTTTTCAAAAACCTTACACGACGGTCACACCTTATTTTTACTCTTGGCCAGAGTTTCCGCCCAATGTTATCATGGCCTATCCACTTACGGGACTAGCAATATACTAAGGGGCCCAACTATGAGTTTTTTTTTTTTTTTAAGAAAATGCATGGACTCAAATGTTTAATAAAGAAAAGTGTACAATGAGAACTTGATGAGATTTTAAAGCATACATGAGCATGCATAGTTTTTACTTACTGAGCTTTAGCTCATTTTGGTGTTATGATGTAGATGAGGGGGTATACTTTAGTGTTGAGTAGTTGGTTGTATGGCCTGTTTTTTGTCGCCATGATCATATAGATGTAGACGAGCTTGACTAGTGGATGACATTTTTATTTTGAGATATTTTATGGTAATGTAAATACTACTGCTGATGGCAAAATAGTCTGGTGAAAACGTCTTTTTATTGTATATTTTGTAAATATACTTTTAACAAGAAATGCTATGTACTTACTTTATTTAAAGATTTTAGAAAGTTCTAGTTTGCTTATTTTTTTTATAAAACTAAAAGTATGGTTTAAAAAAGAATAATACTTCATAGTTTAACTGTATATGACAATGTAGTTAAACTAGGAGGGTGTTACAGTATTGGTATTAAAGCGGAGATTTAATTGTTTCTGAAGACTGTCTACATGTGTATGATTATGTGACAAAAAGCTCAGTCAACCCATAAATTTTGATTTCTTGTGTTTGCATTAAATTTGATGTCATATGTTATGATATGTTATCTTTTTATTATTGACTATTATGCTTGGATGTAAGTTAAAGGGCAATTGTACAGGGAATCATGCTAAGGCCTAAGGGTCAAACTAGTGAGCGAAGGGGTGATAAGACGGGTACTACTAAAAATGAGATCAACAAGGATGTTCTTATAGGTAGGTTGATAGAGTTGGTTGAGACACAAGAAGACAGTTAGAAAGGCTTATAGAAAGGGAGGAAAGGCATAGAGATCAAGCACTACCACAGGCCGTAGCTAGACAAGAAAATTATGAACTAGCTTGTGAGATGTTTAGAAAGAATAAGCCTCCTGCTTTCAAGGATGAAACTGATCCATTATTAGCAGAAGAGTGGATTTAGAGTATTAAGGGTATCTTTGATTACATTAGAATCTTTGATGAGGACAAGATTTCATGTACTACTTTTATGTTCCAGGTGGATGCTAGACACTTGTGGGATTCTATGAAGTCTATCACTGATATTAACAGGCTTAATTGGAGAAGTTTAAGGAAATATTCTACAGAAAATATTTCAGCAATGCACACATAGTAATGAAAGCTGCTGAGTTTGTTAATCTGAAACAGGGAAGTATGTCTATTAGTGACTACATAAAGAAATTTGAAGAGTTATTCCGATTTGCTCCGCTCATGGTGAGTATAAATGAGATAAAAGTATATCAGTTCTTACAAGGGCTCAAGGCAGAAATTTATAGAGATGTTAAGATATCTACTCATAAAGATATACCATATGCTGAGGTTGCAGACAAAGCTCTTGAAACAGAAGAGGCTGAGCTAAGAGTTATTAAAACTCAAGAAATTTACAGGAATATAAATATGGCAAGGAGAAATACAACTTTTGGAAGAGGATCTCAACTAGGGGCTAGTGGAAATAAAAAAAAGTGGCAACAGAATCAAGGAGAAAGGCAAGAGCCCCAAAAAGGCTAAGCTACGAGCCAGTAGATACAATCAACTACGACCCAGAGGATATTTTGTCCTATATGTAGGAAGACTCATCATGGATAATGTTTAATAGGTTCTGGTAGAAAGATGTGGTTGACTTAATAGAGCAGTGTCTCACGAGCCAGTAAGTTAAAACTGAACATCAAAGATCCACTGGAAAATTAAAGCCTTTGAACATACCCCAATGGAAATGTGAAGAGATTGCTATGGATCTTATTATTGGACTTCCTAAAACAACTAAAGGACATGATGCTATTAGGATGATTGTGGATAAATATACCAAATTAGCTCATTTCCTTCCGGTTAGAATAACCTATAACTTGGACCAGTTTACTCGGTTCTATGTCTAGGAGATTGTGAGACTACATGGTGTTCCAAAATTTATCATTTTTGACCAAGATTCTCGATTTACTTCAAAATTTTGGAGTGTTCATGAAGCAACGGGTACAAAATTGGCATTTAGTATAGCTTTTCATCCTCAAACTGATGAGCAACCAGAGAGAACCATACAAACCCTTGAAGATATACTCAGAGCTTGTGTGTTGGATTTCCATGGATCTTGGAGTAAATACTTGCCATTTATAGAATTTGCTTACAATAACAGTTACCAAGCTTTTATTGAAATGCCCCCATATGAAGTATTATATGAAAGAAAGTGCAGATCTCCTATTCATTGGGATGAGATGGGGGAGAGAAAATTTCTTGGTCCAGAACTGATAAGAGAGACAAATGAGGCAGCAGAAAAGATTTGAAAAAGGATACTAATTGCTCAAACTAGACAGAAACATTATTCAGACCCTCAGAGACGAAAACTAGAACTTAACATTAGAGATAAAGTATTCCTAAAGGTTGCTCCTATAAAAGGAATAATGAGATTTGGGAAGAAAGGAAAACTAAGTCCCAAATATGTGGATCCTTTCGAGATACTCGACAAAGTTGGAAATGTTGCCTATAGACTCGCTTTGCTACCTTCATTGTTGAACGTACACAATGTATTTCATGTCTCTATGTTAATAAGATACATTTCAAGTCCTTCACATATTTTGAATTATGAGCAATTGGAGCTAAGTCAAGACGTGAGTGACGAGGAACATCCAGTGAAAATTTTGGATACAAAAGAAAATGAACTTAGAAACAAGAAAATCCCTTTAGTCAAAGTACTGTGGAAGAACCATGAAGTAGAAGAGGCCATATAGGAGAGAAAAAAAGAGATGAAAACTAAGTATCCACACTTATTTGGGTAAGCAAATTTCGAGGACAAAATTTTATAAGGAGGGGAGAATTATGGTGCCCAAGATTTTCACATGCATACCAAGCCAATAATAAATATGTTCTAATTGCATATTAGGCATCTAGAAGTCATTAATATAACTTTTAAAGTAACTTACTCATTCCTTGTGTTATGTGCATTTACATATGTGTTATTACACTAATGATTGTCGAAGTATCCCGATACAGTGTAAAGGTTCAATACCCTTAGAGAGAGAGAGCTCAGTGTGCTAACAGAACGAAGAATATATTTATAAAGGCAATACTATGTGCACATGCATTAAGGTCATATTTGTTGATAACTTGGTCAAATAGTAGTTTTTCGGTAAAATGTAATTTTCACACTTTACGGAGCCAAATTCACTTATATTTAACACGTCAAATAGCATTAATTTATTGTTTAGAACTCATTTATAGCATTTTATTTGTCGGCTCCAGGTAAGCACGAGGTGGCATTCACGGCACTGATTTGTATTTTATTGCACTAAACTAGATTAGATTCAGCTTAGTCGCAATGTCGTTTTTGTGCATTCTAATTATTAAGTACTAATACTATATTTACATTATTAATTGAAGTCTAATTGACTTATTTTTATGTTTAATGATTGGTTATGGGGCTAAGTTTCACCAGATTGTAATAAAACCTGTCACATGGGATTATAAGTCAAAGTATGACTAGTTTTCACTTTCTAAGCTAGGATTCACTAACTTTGGTTATACTTGGGTGTATAGGAGTGGCCAGCAACGTGATGACTATACTAGGGATGATTTAGAGCTGGACACATGGAAAGTAATGTGCAAAATACCCAAAATACCCCTTAGAAATTAAGTATTGCCCTTTCTTAGCCATTAAGCATCACTTTTAGACTAAATCTGGTCATTTTCTTTCTTTTTCTCTCTAACCATGACCTGATCCCCTCTAGCTCCTTTTTAAACTTCTCTCAAACTCTTTCAACCATTTCCAAGAGTTTCCAAGTGGTAGAACTCAAGTTGAAGCTCTAGAAAACAAGATAGATCAAAACTAGTCAAGGTAATTTTACTAGTTCTTCTTCCTAGGTATTGTTCTTTAATTTCAATTCTCCACTTGTTCCCACTTAAATAATGGTTTCTTTAGGTTCTCTTGTATCCTAAAATCAGTTTCAAAGCCTTGAGGATCAATTTGGTGGAGGTAGAAGGCATGAGCTTTAGCAAAAGCTCAAACTAGTCAAGGTGAGCTCTATGTAGGATTTCAAATTTGTAGTTAATTTCTATTATTTTAGCTCTTAACCAAAGCTATTACTTGATGAATAATAGTCCTAGAAACTTATATATATATAGCTGAAAGTATAGAATTTAAGTAGAAGATTAAATTTAGACCTGAAGCCCCATAGTTTTCTATTTATAGATTTAAGTGTCTCATGTGTGGTAGATTAAGTTGTCTATATTTGTAATCTGATTTCTTTGCTTGGAATGTGTAAGACATTGATCCTTTTATGTATATTATATCCATTTACTTGCTGGTTGTGGCTATATACAAGTGTAAAAGTTGTTTTAAACTTTGCTTCAACCGAAAAAGAGTTTAAGTGTGCTTATGTCATTATAAGTAATTTTCCTAGACGTGTATATGTAGGAATTGGTTTGTAAAATATTATTACAGGTTTAAAACCATGATTTTAATCATGTGAAAATGTCCTAAAAATAGGAGAGGTGCTTTCCAAATATTTTAAAATGAAATGGAATCATTTAGGGGTAAATTGACTAGTTTTTACAAAATTATGTGCCATTTCAAATCATTTTATACTAATGAACTAGCATTCATGTTTTAATACTTTTGAACAGTTTTTCAATGCTAGTTATTGACTCCTAAGTACCTTAAGTGATTTGTATACTTCCGAGTCATTTTAAGATCAAGTTTCTTAATTTAGTGAAAGTTCTGATTTCGGTCTTGCTCAAGTATCTTGATGCATTCTTGTAGTTAAATTTGCATCTTGAATAAAAGAAATTATTGACAGGTGATTGGCACACCTGTTTCTCGAGGATATTGACCCTTTTCACTATCAATTTCTATTCCAGATACAGGAGTAAGTAAAGACTTATAGCTGTGTCACAAGAATTACATAGGCAATATCATAATGTGAAACTTACTTGTTCTTGAAAGTTATGAAATGGCATGTGCATGGCACATCTTGTATGTAAATTGAGAATTTCATTACAGAGTATTTAAAACTGAGTACCATTATACCAATTTTATAAGATAAGTTTTAATGACAATTGCTAGTCTGTTGGAGCTAGGTAGGTAAGTCTATTGATGCAGACTCTCCTGTTGAAGCGGGACTTGCAGATCTTATGATGTGTCTCATTGAAGCGGGACAATATTAGCGCGGTATAGAATTCCTCCTTAATGAGGGAAGGAGTTTTCAAAAACCTCATATGACAGTCGCACCTTATTTTTACTCTTGGCTAGAGTTTCCGCCCATTGTTTTCACGGCTTATCGACTTACGGGACTAGCAATGTACTAAGGGGCCCAACTATGAGTTTTTTTTTAAGAAAATGCATGGACTCAAATGTTTAATAAAGAAAAGTATACAATAGGAACTTGATGAGATTTTAAAGCATACATGAGCATGCATAGTTTTTACTTACTGAGCTTTAGCTCATTTTAGTCTTATGATGTAGATGAGGGGGTATACTTTAGTGTTGAGTAGCTGGTTGTATGGCCTGTCTTTTGTCACCATGATTATACAGATGTAGACGAGCTTGACCTGTGGGTGATATTTTTATCTTGAGATATTTGGGTGTAATGTAAATACTACTGCTGATGGTAAAATAGACTAGTGAAAATCTCTTTTGATTGTACATTTTGTAAATACACTTTTGACAAGAAATGGCATGCAGTTGCTTTGTTTAAAAGTTTTAGAAATTTCAAATTTACCCAATTTTATTTTTTATAAAATTAAAGATATGGTTTAAGAAAGAATAATACTTTATAGTTTAATTGTATATGACAATATAGTTAAACTAGGGAGTGTTACATCTTGACATACCCAGGTGAGATATACAGGATTAGGAGGAGTCTCTAAATTGATTATAATTGTGTGAGAGGGTGAGGATATGGCACTAGTGACATAGCCATTAAGGTTGTAGCCAACAAGAAGTGCTTGGAATTGTAATTTCTATGGAAGATAATTGATGGAGGTATGTTTGACTGTATTATGGGATGAAAGATTTATGACTAAAAGAGAATTGTTGGGTTGATTTTGGTTAGAAATGATGATTTGAGTTTGTGGTTCAGCCATTGGAAGAGAGAAGAAAAGAGAATATTCTTGAAAATTGTGGATCTGGAGGAATCAGTTGACCGATTCTATGTGGCAGTTGACCAGAACTAGCGGCAACTAGGGTGTTTTTTTTTTTTTTTTTAAGGAGGAATTTCGGAAATAGGACATGGATAGATGGATGCTCTGATACCATATAGAAATTAAGAGAGAGAAAATATTTTGGCTACTACCTTTTCATTAACTAAGATGGTTATTTATATAGAAGAGAATATTCAAGGGACTAACTTGGAGAATATTTTAGAGAATATACAGCTAATAACTATGAGATAATTACAATAATTAAATAAAATACACTTAAACTAAATTATCTCCAACAGTAAAGACTAATATTTTTACGAAACATTACATATAATTCACGAAAAAAGAAAATAAAAATTCGAGAAGACAATTGCCTTCACTTGGGATTAAATATAAACGGTATTCATCACTTGGTATTTCAATTTTTTTTGTTTGTTTTATTTTTTTTATTAACATCACTTTGCTTTCAAAACTAGTTAATTATGTATTCTCTAATAATATTATGCATAATTGAAGTCATTTAATCAGGTGTTTACACCTAGCATGTGGTGTTATTAAGGCCCTCATGATGAAAAAAAGGATTAATGCTTTCAAAACTAATCCTTATTACTAGTCACACATATATATATATCTAAAATTATTTGGATACGTTATTCCCATATCAAACTCGAAAATACTTTCTTCTCCAATAAACTTTAAACCTTTTTTGCCATCACTATCAGCTGCAGTTCCCTGCCACTACCATCGATCTTAACAGTGCCTCTATTTGACAGCCTATCTTGAACCTTTCAACTGCCAGTCGAAAAAATTCAACCTTAGTCGAAAAGTTTCAACTAGTGACTCGACTCCGATCGAACAATCTCGATCGGTAGATTAAAAAAAAATTCGATTGTGGTCAAAAATATTCTTCACTTTTGCCTAGTTTCGATATGGGAGAAAATTTTTGACTGTGGTCAAGTTATGAGTAATTTTAGAATTCCAAAATTTTCATTAAGTGAAAATTTTAATTTTGCAAGTGATTTATAGTTTTTCTCATTTTTCTTCACATGCTTTAAAAAGGATCAAAATGGATAATAACCCATTTAATTAAGCTATTATTATATGTGTTCGAGGTCAGAGTTTGTGCTTTGGATTTATTAGCGAGACATGTATTTAATTAAAATGAAATAAAAAGTTATTGGATTAGGTCATTATAATGCACAGCAGAAAGGGTCATCACAATACTTCCCACGTGTCGAAACAAGAGAAGCGATCCAAGTGAAAAGAATATTTTCCACATGTCTCAACGAGATAGGAAATTGTAAAGAATTTGCTCACTTAGTGTACATGGAAATAAGGGCCAGCACAACAATTCCTACATATTAAAGTAGGATAGGCAGTCGCGATAGAGAATGATACTTCTCATGTACCTTAACGTGATATGCGGTTGCAAAGATGACTAACTTATTATAATTATATGATAAACAATAATATAATAATAGAAAAACAGAGAAAGAATAAAAGGAGACTAGCTAGTTGACGACCAGCCATAATGCCAACAAGAGGTTAATAACAAAATATAAAGTGTGGAAAAATAAATTACTTAGTAACTGACAAAGGTGGTTTGACCGTCCATAGTGCCAGTCAGAGTTAAATTAGAGGAGTTAGAATTTCAAGGCGGTAAGACCAACCACATCATCGGAAAAAGAGAATAATAATAAATGACTTAATTTAATGTACTGGAATTTGAATAAAATGATGTGACTAATTGCGAGAAAAAAAGCAACACGAATTACTAAATAAATGCATACAGTATATAAGGAAAGCGGTGTGACTGACCGTGAGGAAAATCGACTCGGATTACTAGATAAATGCATATAATAATTAAAAAGCGAAGCAAAATAGCTGATCGCACTTCGAGCAGTAATTCAAGTTACTTTAAGAGGAATGGAAAGTAGAGTAACAGATCGCACTTAGAGCACTAATTCGAATTATTCGCTTGAGGATATATATGTATGTGTATATATAATAACAATAATAATAATAATAATAATAATAATAATGGTAGAGAGCACAACACCTCGAACTTGTGCTACAAATCAAGTATGAAGTTGTAAAGAGTAACTTGATACCCGAAGATCACTATGGTGTGTGAAAAAATAATTTTTTTATTGTATGTTGATTCTAAAAGCGATTACAATTTATAGAACTAATTGTTATCTTCTAACTAATTACAAATATCTCTTAATTTATTACAAATATCTAATTGTAATATTTTGTAATTAATTTGATTGATATACATAATATTTCAACACTCCCCCTCAAGTTGGTGCGTAGATATCTATCATGCCCAACTTGTCCACAAATTTTGAAAGTGTGCGATTCGAGACTGCTTTGGTCAGAATATCTGTCAATTGTTCTTCTGATCGAATTTCTGGTAATTCTAGACTTCTTTTCTCCAATTTCTCTTTGATAAAGAACCGATCAATCTCAACATGCTTTGTTCGATCATGATGAACTGGATTATCGGCCATATCACGAGCTGACTTGTTATCACAGTATAACCGGATTGGCTTATTTGATAAATAACCTAAATTATAAAGAAGAAGTTTTAACCACAATCCTTCACAAACTCCAAAAGCCATTCCCCTAAGTTCTGCTTCACCACTTGAGCGAGCAACGACACTTTGTTTCTTGCTCCTCCAAGTAACAAGATTGCCACCTACAAAGGTAAAATATCCTGAAGTTGATCGCGTGTCAGTTTTATCTCCAGCCCAGTCTGCATCAGTGTATACCTCGATGGTTTGTTCCTTTGTTTTCCTAGAGAAAAGAATTCCTTTTCCTGGAGCTGATTTCAAGTATATCGAAATTCACATGACTGCATTCATATGCTGCTCACCTGGATTATGCATAAATTGGCTGACGATGCTCAAAGCATATGCAAGATCCGGTCTTGTATGTGCTAAGTACATCAATCTGCCAACAAGTCTTTGGTATCTTCCTTTGTCGGCTGGGACTTGATTAGCTTCAACCCGTAATTTTAATCCTTCCTCAATTGGTGTACTTACATGTTGACATGCTGACATCCCAGTTTCTTCCAAAAGATCCAAAGCATATTTTATTTGAGATAAGAAAATACCTTCCTGAGATCGTGATACTTCAATTCCCAAAAAATACTTTAAGGAGCCTAGATCTTTCATTTCAAATTCTTTGGACAAATACTCTTGTAGGTCCTTTCTTTCAACTGGATCATTTCCTGTTACTACCATGTCATCAACATAAACAATAAGTGCAGTAATATTACCATTTTTCTTCTTCAGGAACAGAGTGTGATCTGAATTACTCTGATAATAACCGAATGCTACCATAGATTTTGTGAATCTTCCAAACCAGGCCCTGGGAGATTGCTTCAGACTATACAATGATTTCTTCAATTTACAAACCTTCTGTCTTTGCTTTTCTGTCACCATGCATCCTGGGGGTAGATCTATGTATACTTCTTCAGATAATTCCCCATGCAAAAAAGTATTCTTCACATCAAACTACTGTAGTGCCCATCTGAAATTTGCTACTAAGGACAACAAGACTCGGACTGTGTTGATTTTTGCTACAGGCGCAAAAGTGTCGGTGTAGTCAATTCCATGAGTCTGGGTATATTACTTTGCCACCAATCTAGCTTTGAAGCGTTCAATCGTACCATCGGCTTTGTATTTTACAGAAAAAATCCATCGACACCCAACTGGTTTCTTTCCTGTAGAAGATCTATGAGCTCCCATGTCTGGTTTTTTTGTAAGGAGGCCATCTCTTCATTAATTGCGGCTTTCCACCTTGGGTCAGTTAAGGCTTCCTGCACACTGTTAGGAATAGATACAGTAGATAATTGATTTACAAATGATGGATTTATTTTTGACAATTGATGTATTGACACATAATGGCTCATGGGATATCTTACGTTACTAGACAACTCAGGTTCATAAGTTGGTTCTGGAATACCTCTTTTGTGACGTTGTGGTAGCTGTCTCCTAGAGGACTCAGGTACTGTATAAGGAGTATCATCAGCTAACGATTGGTTTGGTATATTACTCGGGAGAGACTGCAGCTCTACTTCTGAAGTTTCCTGATTTTCTGAATGTTTGTTACCACTTATATCCAAATTTTGACCACTCGTATCTAAGTCACCTTTATCAGATATTTCTGCCACATCAACTCTTATCTCCTCCGTATCTGTCATAAGATTGTATTCAAAGGTTTGAATTTCATCAAGATACTCCCCCTGAAATTCAGACGTAGAGTAATACATAGCATCTTCATAAAAGACAACATCCATAGTGATGAACATGCGCTTAGTGGGAGGGTGATAACATCGATACCCTTTTTGATGTAAAGCATATCCAACAAAAACACACTTCAAGGCTCTAGGTATTAACTTACTCCGTTGATCTTTGGGTAGATGAACGTAGGCAATACAACCGAAGACATGAGGAGTTAGATTGGGAACTGTGGGTGCAATAACAGCATTTGTAAGTGCTTGAAATGGTGTTTGGAAGTTGAGTGACCTCGATGGAACCCTATTTATGAGATAGATAGCGGAGAGAAGAGCTTCGCCCCAGTAGCAGGGGGCATGTGTGCTTTAATGAGTGAAGCACGAACAACCTCTAATAGGTGTCTGTTTTTCCGTTCAGCAACACCATTCTGCTGTGGTGTATCTAGGCAACTGGTTTGATGAATGGAGCCATGAGAGTCCAAAAAATGTTGGAGTTCAATACTGCGATATTCTCCCCCATTATCACTTCGAAGAACTTGAATCTTAGCATTGTATTGTGTATGTACAGTATTATAAAACTTCTGAAATAACACTGTAACCTCTGATTTAGATTTCATCAAACATAACCAAGTCATCCGAGTACAATCGTCAATAAAGGTAACAAACCAATAAGCTCCTCCCAATGTAGGGACTTTAGAAGGACCCCAAACATCGGAGTGAATAACCATAAACGGAGTTGGACTTTTATTTAAACTTAAATGAAATGAAGTACGATGACTTTTTGCAAGTGTACAAACATCACATTTGAAAATAGACATATCCACATCTTTAAAGAAAGCAGGAAACAATCGTTTTAAATAACCAAAAGAGGCATGGTCCAAACGACGATGCCAAAGCCAAATCTCAGTCATCTTTTTAGAGGAATTGGTACTTTTCACGGCTAGAGCTTGTTGAAGTTTGTTTGATTTTGTTGACTCCAGATCTAAGTAGTACAACATCCCTTTCTTAATACCATAACCAATCGTTTGTTGAGTCTGAATATCCTTAAATACACAAGAATTAGGACCAAAAATAACCACACAAGACAAGGTAGTAGTGATTTGAGAAACTGAGAGAAGATTATAGTTTAAGGAAGGTACCACTAAGACAGAATCTAAATGTAAAGTTTTAGTAAGATTGGAGGATCCTTCACCAAGAACTGTGTTAGTATTAACATTAGCAGTAGAAACACAGTTTCTGGATGAAGGTTTCAGGGTAGGAACATGCCGCACATCAAATGTCATATGATCAGTGGCACCAGAATCAATTATCCATGTATTATTCAAAACAGATGCAGTAATATTCAAAACCTTACCTTCTCCAGTGGTGGTTACCAGTGCTGATGAAGTAGATGGAACATCGGCTGCTTTTGTTTGAGTGAGTGCTGTTGAAGATAGTCTCTTAGCATTCCGATGACATGCTGGATCCCACCAGTCTGGATATCCAATCAACTCGAAGCACCGATTTTTGGTATGACCATTTTGATTGCAGTGAGTGCATTTCGAGGAGCCTTTTTCGAAGGTGGGATTCTTCGAGTTGGTGGGTTTAGGGTGATCCTGTGATGTTTGACTGGGTCGTTGTCGAGAGAGCAATGCGGAAGCTTCAGGTTTAGTAGTTTCCTCATGGAAAGCAGTGGATCGTAAGTTCTCACGACGGACTAAGGAATAACATTCTTCCAGACTTAGGAGTGGCTCGCGACGTAAAATTTCTCGCCGAAGTTGATCAAAACTGGTATCTAATCCAGCAAGAAATATGTGGACTCGAGTACGTTCAATTGACTGGCGATATGTTATCATATCATCAGGATCCTTCATGACTACTCTATTACGATGGTCGAGTTCTTGAAATATTTCAGTTAATTCTCCATAATAATCAGAAAGTGATTTGGTACCTTGTTTGGCTGAGAATGCTTTCTGGTGCAGGGAGTAGACCTGCATCTCATCAGTTCCATCGTAAAAGGCTTTAAATAAAGCATTCCAGATTTCACAGGCAGTGGGAATACGAAGATAGCGCTTCATAATGTTAGGAGTCATAGAAATCAGAAGCCAACGCTTCACTTTTTGATTTTCAGCATACTATTTCTCATAACCTTTGTCTGACACAGAAGGTGGAGTTGTTTTGCCTATAATGTATGAGAGTTTTTCCCGTTCAGCAATATACATTTCCATCAATTGGGATCATACATCATAATTTGTTTCAGGGAGTTGAATGCCGGCATTGAAGACACCCTCAGACTGAACCAAAATAGGGACAGATTTGGTACTAGTTGAGTCACCTTGTTCACTCATCATTTTTTGTTTTTTTTTTTGTTGTTTTCGTTCTTTTTTTTTTAAATACTAAGAATAAATTAAAGGAGAGGCCCAATGATATTTTGAACTTGTGTGAAGACTTGTAAGGCACTCGTTAACCTCGTAAAAGCGAAAAGTAGAGGAAAATTTAAACTTTCTATTTAGTTCTGAAAACACTTTCGTGATACATCCCCTTTTTATATTACAGAAATATTTACAACCT
>JXTC01000095.1:0-17919 GCA_002914845.1 Trema orientale | reverse complement strand
CTTATATCTTCTCACTCATTTCTATCTTTTACCTTATATATCACCAATATAGGCCAGCTCCTTATATTCCCTCACTAATTCTCATCTTTTACCTATTGTAGCACTATTACATGCCAATCCTCATGTTCCTTTATTAGTTTTCATCTTTCACCTATTGTAGTACCCTTACACGCCAGCCATAAGGTTATAGGGTGTTATTGTAGTTCCTAGCTTGTTAGTTCACTAAAATGAGTTCTAAACACCATAACCCATTCATATGTATCAGTTAACCTTTTTAGAAGTTTTACATGGAGTATTTTACTTATTAGGTCAGAAACAAGTTCTAATAGCACATATCTAGTGATAAATGTAAGAGTAAACTTCAAATAGCATAACCATCACATATACAACCTATAAGTGAAATCTACTCACCTGTTTATAAGCAAGGGCTATTTTATCACTATGCTTGAGAGGCTGCCACTAGAACTAGGGGGTACACGTTGGGGGAGAGGGAGAGGGATGGTAGGCTTCAATTGTTTGAGAAAACCAAGAAATACCTCAAGGAAAAGAGAGATGGGTGCTTTGACTATTTGGGAAAGGAAAGAAATCATGAAAGGGATGGGAGGAGGCTTCAGCTGCTAGGGGAAGAGAAGAAAAACCAAGGAGGGAGTGGGAGAGGTGGAGGACGTTTTTTTGGCTTAAAGAATGGGCTAGGGAAGCTTATACAACTTAAGGCTCAGCCACTTGGTGGCACAAGTTCCAAGATTTCAGATCCCTAACTTTCATTTTGTCATTAACCTAAGCATAAGTCAGATTAGAGGTAAGTTGTGTAGGTGCTTATCCCTTGGCTTGCACACTTCCCTAGGAGTCAAAGTTATCTCTTACTTGGTCAATAATCTGGTTATAAACTAGTTTAGGGCTTAATAAAATACTTATTAGTTGTCTCTAGCATGTTATAGTTATATGCTTAAACAAATTCCCCTAAATCAGATTAGTGTAAAACTATGGCCATCAAAGTGTGTGTAGCTTTGTCCTTTACTTAAAAGCTGAAATAACTTGGTTAATTAAGTAAAATTTTCGTAACCCATAGGTAAGCAAGGGTTTAAGGTGTGTTTTAGCTCCCTACTTAACTAGAAACTCAAGAAATTATTATTTAAGCAATTCCATTACCAATTTTCGTAGTTTATACCTACACAAGAGGTTAAGATGGGTTTCAGCTCCTAATGGTGTCAAAAACTAAGGAAAATGTCAATTAGACACTTATATTACCCATACACACATCAAGCATTCTAGGGTTCTTGAATCGATCTTTCACTGCACATGTATTCCCCAAGAATTTAATCAATCAGTTAAGAAACTCAAATCACACTAATAAACATGATTTTCAACCTATATGCATGTAGGAATAGAAATGCATTCTTTAATTCGCATATCTTGAGGTGTATTGTTGAAAAGTGTACTAGTAATAGTATCTAGGCACTATGACTAGTAAAAACTTAGTTTAGAGTCAAATTTTAGAACTACTCATGAAATTATGAAATCTAGATGCAAGGATGTTTATTAGTGGCATGATGCATTCATGAGAACTTTGGGCATTACAAGACTAGTCTAGCCCAAAGATACAAGCCCAAAAAACAAACATAGTCTGATGATGAATGTTTATCAATACAAGCCCAAGAAATAACCTGATCCGCACGGCTCACGGCTATGGCTAGTGAGAAGCTAAGAGGCTGAGACGTAAATAACCTGATCCGCACGGCTCACGGCACTGGGGCGGTGAGAGGCTGAGATGGCAGGTGGTGCAGTTCTGGCTGGTGTGCAGTGATGTGAGGCACCTTGTAGGTCAGGTCGTAGGCTCAGTGTGGCACGGGTCGTAGGCTCAGTGCAGTACGGCAGGTGGTGCGGTTCTGGATCGCGTTGCAGGTGTAGCAAAGGTTTGGCAGATTGACTCGCTTCTTTTTCAGATTTGATTTGATTTTGACTCGCTTCGTTCGAGCAGTGATACATTAGTGGATGAGCGATTTGAGCGTCTTGGGTATGGATCAGTGCGGCGTTGGCCCGGGCGAATGGCTGCGTGCGGCGACTGGTGGTCGTTGAGCCGGATGGGTCTGATCTCCTTCTTCGGGTGGCTAGGTCGCAAGCGAGGGCGCAGGCGGGGTTCTTGGCGAGGCACGTCGGCGTGATGCCTGGTTTGGGTCTGGTCTGGGTCTTGGCGAGGCACGGGCGCGGGCGAGCTCAGCGGCACGGGTGCGGGCGTGGGTTGGGTCTTCAGATTTTGGTGTGGATCTGTGCGGCACGGTGGTGAGGTTTGCTGAAGGTTTTTTTTTTTTTTTTTTTTTTTGATATTTGGTGTAGGTATTTAGAATCGTATCTGCTCTGATACTATGAAAAAAATAGTTTTTTTATTGTATGTTGATTCTAAAAGCGATTACAATTTATAGAACTAATTGTTATCTTCTAACTAATTACAAATATCTCCTAATTTATTACAAATATCTAATTGTAATATTTTGTAATTAATTTGATTGATATACAGAATATTTCAACAGTGTGTAATATGCATTAGTAATAATAAAGTTACTAATAAAGATACAAGTACATATGTATATGGATGTGTATATAGGTGTATATGTATGTATGAATATGGGATGAAATTTGGAGGTGTATATATATGTATGAGTGTTAGATGAAAACTGGAGACCAAGTTTGTGACATACACGTGGGAGTGAACGGAGATGATGCTGATATTATACTAATAAAATAATAGTGATAATTCTAAATGTACATGCAATAGTATATTTACACGTGTTAGTGTGTGAGAATAAGACTTGGACACCGAGTCTTGTGGGGTGCATGCAAATGAGATGACAATTATGGTCGTAATTTGGCGATAATAACAAGGGTGGTTTGATGTACATATCAAGATGATTGTGATGATGATGATATGAGGATGAGTTGGTGGTTATATATATGTATGAATGAGGACTTGATAACCATGGGTTAAGGAGAGTAACAAAAAGATGATGGAGGATGGTCACGGGTTAAGAGAGAAACGAGGAATGATAATGATGATGTTGGTGTTTATGGTTTCGATGAGATAAGAAATGGACGACGAGAACGTGAGATTGCAAGGGGTGAAGGCTAAACGAATTAATCAAAAGGAAATGTGAAGCCTTCGGATGAGCACAAGAGAGAGAGGGCTCGTAAGAACGAAGAGAGGAAAAGAGAGAAATTACATTAAGAGCAAATGAGCTGCTTAAGTTATTATTCTACAAAATGAGAGCTCCAATGCTATTTATAGGCAAATGAAGAGCTTTGAACCTTAGTTACAAAGGGGTTTAAGACAACCTCAGTAGAGTACTTAAGCTAATTATTAGTTAATACAAGACGTGGTGTCAAGCTTCAAATGGCCAAGTTTTCTTCGACTTCAATATGATGATGTGTCATCGTGGGATTGGAGGGGTCTTTGCCTAGCCTGACCATGTGGATTTGATACTTTAAGCACCACGTGTCAAGTTTGTAAGACTTGACTAGTCAAAGATGAACACAAATTAATGTTCTTCTATAAGCTTCCAGAATAATGAAGCAACACTCCAATGTAGTGAGGACACCATTTGGCTTCCTATCTATTGTATGGTCCTTTTAACTTGAGGGAGTCTATCAAAACAACGTGTAGTTTCTTGCCAGCTACAAGTAGTTTTTGAGGAGCTACATGTCGTTTTCTTTGATTAAAGTGAGCCAAGTCGTTTGCCTCAAATGGTATGTAGTTTTGGTTAGAGAGATGTGGTATAGTGATGTGTTCGAGTTGGTGACACATGTAGAACCTCTCCAAATGATACTTCTTCACGTAATTCTTGTGTTTGCCAAGTCATGTTAGTAATTAATTTGGTCATAGCTCTTATTATGTCTTAATAATTCTGTACTTATTTGGTGCTAACTAATGTACTAGAACTAGTCACAAAAATTGGACTAAACCCCAAAAGAATATGACAACATATTCTCAAACCATTATTAATATATTATAACCAATGAGAAATAGTGGGATCACTACATGAAATTAAACTTATAGCGATGACATCATGTCGTCGCTATAGGGTCCTCTATAGCGGCGACATTTTTATATCGTCACTATAGTTTTGGCGGACAAAAATAGCACTATATCTCATGTCAAATATTATACTATACACTCTATAATGACGACAAATATCGTCGTTATAGGATTTACTTAATAATAAATTTTAATTTTTATAAAGATAAAAAGAATAAAAGAACTAACAAATTAATATATTTAAAAATTTCGTCGCTATAAATTTTATTTAATAAATTTTAATTTTTTTTAAAATGTAAAAAAATAAAAATAAAAATAATAATTAAACTAATATATTTAACCCATAGCGACGACAATTTGTCGTTGCTATAAGTTTTGAATAAAATTTTATACAGTAACGTTTACTGCTCTAAATTTAAAAAATTTAATAAATTATTTTATTTTACCTATAGCGACGACTAGGTTTCAAATGAAATTTTGAACAGTAACGTTTACCATGCTCAATTTCGAAATTTGAATGAAACGATGTCATTCGGGCTATAGCGGCGACTGCACTATCTATAGTGACGACATATAGATGTTGTATAATAAAAACTCAAATATTTTTCTTCTTCTTCTATCCTCTCATTCATTCACTCACTCTCTCCAAACCCACTCCCTCTCATCTTTTCTCTCCGATTTTCATTCTCTCTCATTCCTCATTTCTCACTAATATATATTCATATATATATGCATATATAGTTTTTTTTTTCTTTTTATGTATTTATGTAATAAATATTTTGTTATAAATACTAATTTTTTATTTCTTTGAATAATTGTTATTCAGGGTTGTGTCATTTTAGATTTCAAGTTTTTTCTTCTATAGAGAGGTAAGTTTCCCTAAATTCTAATATAGTTTAATTAATTTTTTAAATATATAGATTAATTAATATTTTAGGTATTTATATGCATATGTAGATTTTGTGTTATAATTTTGTGGAGTATTTATTGATTTAAGGTTGAATATACTTTTTGTGAAATATATATTTTGGTTTATGAAATTTATTAATAGTTTAATTTTAGAGTATAGAATATATTTGTTTAAGAGTATTAGTTTTAATTTTTGACTTTGATTTTGAGGTTTACTTTTTTTTTTGGTAGTATTTTTCCGGATTGATTTTAATTCTTGTGTGTATAACTTTATTGTTTATCTTTTAAAAGTAATGATTTAAGAATTAATTTAGATTAATTAAAATAATTGTAAATTTTTTTAAAATCTGTGACATCTATAGCGACGACATTTGTCGTGGCTATAGGTACTAATTTATATATATATCTTTTAAAAAAATATGTCTATAGCGCTAATAGGTCATCTATAGTGGCGACAAAATATGTCGTCGCTATAGAGGTCTATACCGACTGACCTACAGTGACGACTATATTACGATGACTTTGTTACCACTATAGACCTATAACAGCGACAATTTAATCTATAGCGACCACTTTTTTTGTAGTTGCTATAGACTGTTTTTCTTGTAGTGAATAATTACTTTTTCTATAAAAAAAAAAAACACGATGTTATAGCAGTCTTTCAAAAAAAAATCATATATATTTTTTTATTAATATCTACATACAATCTTCATTTCTGTTTTGCCTATCAAATCTAATCATGTCCACATATATTTGTCAATATTGAAGCTTAAAATAGTAAAAGAAGACGATTTACTCTTTACAATCAAGGCTTCTTGGGTTTTGATGATGAAATGCTCATATATCTTATTAGTTTTCATTAACAAATAATAAAAATCTATGGATTGGTAAATTAATATAAATTTCACATTTTTATCTTGTTGGATCAAAATTGATATATAAAAGGAGAAAATTACCCTTCCTGACCAAACAAATATCATAGCTACAAAATAACAAATAGTGATGCATGCAAAAAAAAAAAACGAGAGTAAGAATAGGAAGATTTAGTGAATTAAAAAGGCTTAAATAATTTCTTTCAAAGAAATTTTTCATTTTTTAGCTGACTTATTATGTTTAGGTAACGGTATCTTGGATATTTTTTAAAATATTTTCTTTACTTAATTTTTACTAAATTAGAAAAGGTGGTAAAATATACATTGATTGATATGTTAATCTGAGACGATATTTTTGATATATATATATTTATGAAAATTGAAGGGAGAGATTGAGCATCTCATCAAATTCATGGGATATTTTTTTTATTATCCTAATCAAATAACATAAATTAGAAAAAGAATTTTTGTATATTGAAAGTTAATTAGTCTACATGGTTACCATTTGGAGGGCCATTTGGGAGAATCCTCTGAGTTAAAAACGTGTTCTTCTATATGTTTTTTTCTTTTAAATATTATGCCAATATTCGTGATTCCGAATTGTATCGAAAGATAATAAAAGTGGCGATCATCTAATAATGTGAACTAAATTGTCATTATACTACCGAAGTGGTGGTGTAGTGATCAGGATGCCGGGTCTAAGTATCCTAACCTTCCATCCCGAGTTCAGAACCCCGTAGCCCCATATATGGCCCTTTCTGCTCACGCCCATAGCATCCAGCCAATGGGTTGTGATGCCTTGGGTGTGGTGGCATGCAGAAGAACTCGGATGCCACCCGATTCTCCTTTTCATGACCCAAAAAAAAAAATTGTCATTATATCCCACGTTTTGCCGTGAGTACATAGTAGCATGACATAGCACTAGTAGTCATAAACAAAAATAAACAACTCTAGTTCCTGTTTAACAGTGCAAAATCTCTCACCCCGGTCTAAATGATATGATTGTTAGAAATAAAACAAGCTTTATTACTCACTCAAATATTATTACAAGAAAAAACTCTCAATTTCACTCTTCAAGCTCACTCACTCACTAGAAGCTATGCTTCTTTCTCTCTTCTCTTCACTCTTAGAAGCTTTGCTTCTTACTTGATGCTTAGAACTCAAATGGGGAGGGGTATTTATACTTGAGGTCACTCATTCTCCACCATACAAAATGATTCAAATAAAATAATACAAATAAATTTCAACCACACACATTTTTTTCTACAACCTTCTAATAATAAATAAATCATTCACATGCATAAAACTAATATCTAGCTAACACTAGAATGTTCTAGGTAGAAGGCTTCTTTAATTTAGACTTGGACTTTCTTCTTTTATGGGCTTTGCACTTGGGCGAACTCTAACTTATTGGACCTCATGTTGATGGGCCTAAAACACTTCTTATGTGCTTAAACAAGTTTATTTTTAACACTCTCCCTTAAACTTGTTTTATAACACCAAGCAAGTTTCTTAATCTTGTAAAGTCTTCAAACTTGAGTGGCTTGGTGAAAATGTCAGCAATCTGATCATGTGATCTCACATACTACAATCGTACTTCTTTGTTTGCAACACATTCTCTTATGTAATGATAGCGAGTGTCGATATGCTTGCTTCGGTCATGAAAGACTGGATTTTTAGCCAAAGCTATTGCTGACTTATTATCGATGCAAATCTCTGTTTGCTTCTTTTGAGGCATGTTTAACTCTTTCAACAACCTTCTTAGCTAGATTGCATGACTAACACACGATGTAGCGGCTATGTACTCAGCTTTGCATGTTGAAAGAGTGACAATCGGTTGTTTCTTTGATACCCAGGTGAAGGTGGTCTCTCCCATGAAAAATACAAAACTAGTTGTACTTTTTCGATCATCGGTATCTCTGGCACAATCACTATCACTGTAACCAACGAGTTTGTAATCATTGGAAACTGAATAGAATAAGCCAAGATTGATCGTACTTTTTAGGTAACGGAGAATTCTCTTTGCAGTTTTGAAGTGAGTAGTTATTGGAGTTTTCATGTAACGACTCACTAGTCCAGTTGCATAGAGAATGTCGGGCCTTGTATATGTCAAGTACCGGAGGCATCCAACAAGGCTCTTGAAGAGTGTTGGATCCACTTTTTCTGTTTCATCATCTTTGAATAATTTTATTCCACACTCTGTCAGTGTACTCAATCATCCATATTGAACTTCTTCAGGATCTCCTTTGTATAGCTTTCTTGAGAGATGAAGATGCCTTCTTCCTTTTGCTTGACTTCTATGCCGAGATAATATGCCATAAGTCCGATATCTGTCATTTCAAACTCGTATGTCATTACTCTATTGAATTCGTCGAACATCCTTGGATTACTTCCAGTAAATATGAGATCATCTACGTACAAGCATACGACCAGAATGTTCCCATCTTTGATTTTAACATAGAGAGCATGTTCATAAGGGCACTTAGTGAAGCCATTCTCTTAGAAATATTTGTCAATTCGGCTGTTCCATGCTCTTGGTGCTTGCTTTAGTCTATAGAAGGCCTTCTTCAGCTTCAACACCTTGTCCTCATGCCCTTTCACCTCATAACCCAATAGTTGTTCGATGTAGACTTCTTCTTCAAGAACTCCATTCAGAAATGCAGACTTTACATCCATCTAGTGGATCTTCTATTTGTTCTGAGCAGCGAGAGAAATAATTAATCTTATAGTTTCCAATCGTGCAACAGGAGCGAATGCCTCATCGTAGTGAATGCCGGCTCTTTGATTATAGCCTTTCACAACTAGCCTTGCTTTATATCTCTCTACTTCTCCATTGGCATTCTTCTTCACTTTGTATACCTAGTTGACACCAATAGCTTTATGACCTTTGGGAAGAGTGGATAGTTCCCAAGTATCATTCTTCTCTATGGCTTTAACTTCTTCATCCATTACATTCCTCCACTTTTCATCTTGTACAGCCTCTTAGAAATTCACCGGTTCATAATCAGCAAAGAGGCAAAATAGAGTGAGGTTTTCGAGTCTATCAGTTACCTCATACAGATCTTCAAGACTTCTTGTACGTTCTTCATGTCTCTCAGTTAAGAAAGAAGGCGGTGAATCTTCATGATTGGAAGATGTTGGCGAAGTAGGTGGAGTAGTAGCCTCTTGATGGACTTATCTTGCTTGGTCTGCTAGTGTTTCTTCATCTTCAAATTGTGGAAAGAAATTGTAATCATCTATTTGAGAACCAAAGTCCCATTCACCTTCTTCATCGGATATTACATCTCGGCTGATGATTACTTTTCTATTGTTGGGATTGTATAACTTATATTCTTTGGAGTTGGTGTCGTAGCCGATGAAAATGAACTTCTCGCTTTTATCATCAAGCTTGGTTCTATGTTCGTCAGGCACATGTACATGGACTATGCTTCCAAAGACTCTTAAGTGGGAGATCCCAGGCTTCCTTCCACTGTATGCTTCTTGTGGTGTCTTTCTCCACACACTTCTTGTTGGAGATCGATTGGACAAGTAAACCACACATGCAACAGCTTCTGTCCAAAACTCTTTGGGCAATCTCTTGCTTTTTAGCATGCTTCGAGCCATGTAAAGAATGGTCCGATTCTTCCTTTCTGCCACACATTCTGCTGGGGGGATCTCGGAACAGTTAAAGGTCGTCGAATTTCGTTGGCTTCGCAGAATTCTTGGAACTCTTTTGAAGTGAATTCTCCTCCTCTGTCAGATCTCATGGCTTTGATCTGATGACCGCTTTCTTTCTCTACCGCAGCCTTAAATTTCTTGAAAGCTTCAAAGACTTCTGATTTTTGTTTCAAGAAATAAACCCAAGTCTTTCTTGAGAAATCGTCAATGAAAAGCAGGAAGTAATTGTTTTTACCGAAAGAACTTGGTTTGATGGGACCGCACACATCTGTATGCACGAGCTCTAATGGCTTTTGGGCTCTTGAATTCGACTTCTTTGGAAAGCTTTTCCTGAATTGCTTCCCAAGTAAGCATCCTTCACAAAGCTGATCAGGATGATTGATGCTTGGTAAACCTCTCACCATCTCTTTCTTAGATAGTAGCTCTAGTCCTCCAAAGTTGAGATGTCTGAATCTCAAATGCCATAGCCATGATGAATCCGTGTAACATGCTTTCAGACATTTTGCCACATCATTTTGAATGTTCAACAAGAACATTCTATTTCTTGACATAGGCACCTTGGCAATCAAGTTCATGTTATTATCTCTTATAGAAAGACTATAATCTTTCAAGTGAATATCATAGCCTTTCTCTAAGAGTTGTCCCAAACTCAAAATATTTGTTTTCATGGTGGGTACATAATAAACATTTGAAATAAATTAATGCCCCCCATTTTTCAAGCGGATAAGAGTTTTACCTCTTCCTTTTACTGCTACTTTTGAATCATCACCAAAAGAAACATTTTCACTGATTGATTCATTAAGCTCCATGAACATTGATCGACGCCCACACATATGATTGCTAGCACCGGTGTCAAGATACCATATGTTGTCTTGACCTTCGTTGTTGTTGTTATATGCCAGTAATACGGTGCCATTCTCTTCTCTCTTCTCTTCAACATAATTGACTTTCTCTTCAATTCTGCTATTGGGCACTCTGCATTCTCTTTCATAATGGCCAAACTTATGACAATTGAAACATTCAACTTGAGACTTCTCATGTCTCGAGTTCATTCGACCTCTACCACGACCTCTTGTAGAGCTTTCTCCTTTTTCGAAATTGCTGATATGATAATTGTGGTCGTTGTTGGAATTCCAACCTCGTCTACGACCCCGACTTGTACCACATCCTTGTCCTCGGGTTTTTCCTCTACCACGATCACATTGACTTCTTTCACTATATTGGCTATCTTCTCTCTCCGTGAGTTGTGTCTTGAGAAGCTGCTCCGTAAAATTTGGCTTCTTCTTTTTCTTTTTCTCGTGAGCTTGCAAAGAACCCAAGAGTTGTTCTATCGTCATGGCTCCCAAATCTTTAGTTTCTTCGATGACAGTAACAATATTTTCGAACTTTGGATCTAACGATCGAAGAATCTTTTTCATGATCGTAATATTTTCTAGTTTCTCACCATTTCTCTTCATTTGATTTGAAATGGTTAAAACTCTTGAAAAATAATCGGAAACTGACTCAGTCTCTGTCATGTGTAGCAAATCAAACTCTCTTCTTAGAGTTTGAAGGTGGACCTTTTTAACTTTTTCTTCTCCCTTGTGTGAAATTTGAAGTTTCTCCTATGCTTTCTTGGCGGAGGTTGCACTTGAGATTTTCTCAAATCCGTCGTCATCTAATACTTGGTAGATGAGGAAGAGAGCTTTTTTGTCTCTCTTTCTTGAATCTTTTAAACTATCCTTTTGTGTTGAGGATAGTGTCGCCTCATCTCTTGGCTCTTCATAGTCTTTTTCTACTACTTCCCAAACATCATGTGCTCCAAAGAGGACCTTTATTTTGATAGTCCAATTATCAAAGTTGCTACCTTGGACTGGTGGAACTTGAAGAGATGCTAAACTGCCGGTAGCCATATCTCTTAACAGAGTGAGCTTTTGAAAATTTCGACTACACGAATGGATCTGGAACGTCGAAAATCCGTAAGATTGACTATTATATCGACTTGGTCAAAGTCAGCACTCGGTCAACGGTCAATGTTGGTCAACAGTCTGGTTAACGGCTCTGATGGCTTAGTCAACGGCGCAGTCAAACGGCTTTGACAGCTTGGTCAATGGCACGGTCAACAGCTCTGATAGCTCGGTCAAACGGCTCTAACTTGGTGAGTTGACTCAGTTTGTGGCAGCAAACTTCCGACGACTCGTTCGGACTCCGATTGGGCTGATTTTTGGGCAACGTGTTCGTCTCGTTGAGCTCTTCGATTTGATATATAATAATGGTATGTTTGGAACAAATGTCTAATACTCTCAATCTCAAGAAATCTTTTCTGATGTGGAAGATTAGTCAAAGCTGCAACCACAGAGCATACTTAGAATTTCAAGAGAACTTACAGTCTGTCTCTGATACCACTTTGTTGGAAATAAAACAAGCTTTATTACTCACTCAAATATTATTACAAGAAAAAACTCTCAATTTCACTTTTCAAACTCACTCACTCACTAGAAGCTATACTTCTTTCTCTCTTCTCTTCACTCTTAGAAGCTTTGCTTCTTACTTGATGCTTAGAACTCAAATGGGGAGGGGTATTTATACTTGAGGTCACTCATTCTCCACCATACAAAATGATTCAAAAAAAATAATACAAATAAATTTCAACTACACACATTTTCTTCTACAACCTTCTAATAATAAACAAATCATTTACATGCATAAAACTAATATCTAGCTAACACTAGAATGTTCTAGGTAGAAGGCTTCTTCAATTTGGACTTGGACTTTCTTCTTTTATAGGCTTTGTACTTGGGCTAACTCCAACTTATTAGAGCTCATGTTGATGGGCCTAAAATACTTCTTATGGGCTTAAACAAGTTTATTTTCAACAATGATATTAACAAGGAAATGCCAATTAATTGATTTAGAAAAAG
Organism: Trema orientale; assembly: GCA_002914845.1. NCBI lineage: Eukaryota > Viridiplantae > Streptophyta > Magnoliopsida > Rosales > Cannabaceae > Trema > Trema orientale. The sequence continues at coordinate 5,554 of JXTC01000095.1, read as the reverse complement.
AAAACCAATATTCTTAGCATAAGGCCCATCGGAGTTCGGACAAGGGGACATCTTTCTTTTTTTTTTTTTGGTCTAAAGTGGTGATAGTGATACTTCTAGTGTTGTACATGATGTCCATTATTCAGTGGAGTAGGACGTCCATTATTAAGTGGAGGCGGTGGGGGACTCATAAAGCTTTCCTTCAAACTCACATGGATTCTACTTCCTGTATATACAAAACATTAAAAATTCAAGGAACAAGAAAGAAACTACTATAATACCGGGAAATAGATTAATTAATAACCTTAACATTGCTCAAATATACACACATATATATAGCTATATATTTAACTTTTTACTGTGTTTTGGGGCGAATTATGTCTCAAAAATCAATTGCCGTAATAATTACGGTGCAAAATGTGCGAGAAATAATTATAATTTCATTAAGTTGTATTAAAAAAACAAGCAAACCATATGTCTAATATATTTCTGTCCACTCTATAGGATTTTGACATATTATATATCTTGAACTAAAAATATATAATTTAACGACTTTTTCAAATCTTTTTTTGTTTATAAAAATATAATTATGTAGACTTATAGCAAGAAAAGAAAGGGTTCACAAATAATTTCCATCCATAAAGTTGGAGATTTTAAGATATAATATAGACGCACCTTCTAATCCGGAGAACGAGAAGTAGTACTTATGAGTTCTTGCCTCGGAGAGGGAGCACGAAAGAGATATAAGAAGACAAGTTACCACCAAAGCATAGAGAGTAGCATACTTCCAAGACATCCCCCGCATTGTAATTAGTACGTTTCTTTCAGTAGAATTAGTAATTATCTTTCTAATCAGCCTAAGTATATTTATATATGTGATCAATTAATTTGATCACAATCTCTCACTCTCTATAAATATATATAATATATATACTACTCGTGAATATATAACCCTCAATTTTTAATTTATTAGAAATTATATACAGATAGGCGGCCGGGGGCCTCAATAGTCCTCATATGCGAAAATTATATAAACTGGTTTAACTGTTAATTGTTCGGCGAAATCTCAAACATCAGTACTGTTAAACTATTATGGTTGCAGTAATAAGAGACTGGAATTTTAATTTTGTTTAATTTGCCTGATTCTTGGAATATTGAGGCGCTACCTTGCTGCATGCGCGTACTACCCACTAACTGTATACGTCTCCCCTTAATTTTTGTCATTTTAATTTCAATGAAAAATTAATATATGCCGAACAACGGGAAAATGTATTTTCTAATTTGGGTGGCGGATCTCTACAAGCCAGCACAATCAGACTATCATGCATAGGAAATCAATTTTAACATATAGTAGGACAACATATTGTACTTAACTTAGTTTAACTTAGTTAGAAATAACAAAAGCATTTTATAAATTGAACATTTACTCATTTCTGATCCGATGCCACTCGTGAACTAATAATGGCATGCAATTATATCACAACATGATAAATAATGTGGCCAGGAGTGATTCATTCCATTCACACTGATTACTAATTCAGTCTCGATCACTAAGTTGGCCATCCCATCAAAGCAACAATGGTTGACCATTAAAATCAATAAGTGCATTAATTTATGATGCATCCGTCTAAAAAAATAATAGAAGTCTGAAATTTTACTTTCTAATTATATTTAAAAAGACATATATATAATTGAAAGGGTTTCATATATATATATATATATATATATATATATATATATATATATATCGTATCGATACTACTTTCCTCCAAATCATGATTTGGTGCAATATCTGATCACAACCCTTGAATTCAAGGTATAGAAGGAATATATTAATGTTAAAGAAATTAGTACACTGGTCGATGTGTCTAGCTAGTTGCCTTTCCGTGACAAGCCTTTCATATTAGTTGGAGACTCATTATATATATGGATAATGCTAAGTATATCAAATTTTTAATAACATATGTGGCATTTGAGTTGGCACTATTTAATTAGTTTATTAAAATTTATTACAAATAAGCTAATCATATTCACCAATTGAATATTGCTAACTCACATGCCACATGTATTATATTAAAAATTTAGTAAAAATTTTGGTACACAGAGCATTATCCTTTATATATATAGTTTCCTAATCCAATATGTATTTTTTATAGCCGTTGGATCATATAATCTAATGGCTATCATAATTTAGGTAGTTAGAAAAAAAAAATACCCATTATTTAATACTTTTCTCTTTCTAACTTTTACCATGAAAATATGTGCATCATGAATTTCAATTGAGTAAAACAATACATATGGATAGGTGAAAAAAAAAATATACCGGATTAGTGCTCATATATATATATTATATACATCGGTATGACTTGTGACACATCAATCATCCCACCCATTGGAACCGTTCCCAATCCCCAGTACTCCCCGGTATCGACTATATGGACTTTGTAAAGTACGTGGCTAAGGACTTTTGTATTTGTTATTAGTTTTTATAACACAAACTATTGAAGATTATCTTTGTTTTGAAGTGTGATAAAAAAATTTATAATTAATCACTAACTGAAGTATTAAGTCACAAAATATTATGATAATTATGCAATATAGGATTAATTAAGAAAATATAATATGTTAAAATATTGGACAAAGAAGAATTTTGACATTCCTAAACAAAACTAGTGTCAACGTTTTATTAGGCAATTAGAAGAGGCTACACGACAAGCTCATATTGGACATACACACATGTATATATATATATATATATATATATATTTTGCTGAGAAAACTTCAGAAATTTATTGAGATCTCAAACTGGCAACCACATTGGGGGCCCCTCCCTTAAAGAGACTGATCCAGTTATCGAACAAATTCGAGACCATTTGGCTAATTCATCGGCCTGAGAATTAAATTGTCTAGGAATATGACTAACATGACTACATCAAAAAGATTATCTAAACTCAAAACATGATAATTAGTAGACAAGGCACACCAGTCTGCCGGGGCAATTTGTCTTGAGAGAGGAAATTGTATTTTTAGAATCTGCTTCAATAATAACCTTATTCCACCCTCTATCAAGAGCAGACCTCAAAGCCATATGTATTGCCCTTAGCTCAGCATCTAGCACATTGTCCAATTTGCAGCACTTGTATTTTAGGAAAAGGACTTCTCGATTAGAGTCTCATGCTACTATTGCTAGTTGGACTTCTCCATTAACCACTGAGGCATACATGTTTAGCTTTATAAGCCCAGGATCAGGAGGGAGCCGACCCTGCATGTCACTTAGTTCACTTAATTCGGTAGTAATCCCTCTTTCAGTTTTTGCTACACTGAACTCAGTATAGCTCCAGTTTATGTTTCTACGGAGTCTAAGTAAATATTCCACATTGTTCCCATTAAATAGAATGCCATTCCTCTGCTTCCACAATCCATCGAAGACATAAGCAGTAGAGACCAGGAAACTCTCCATATCCTCCATACTAGTCAAACCAAAAATCCAGTTTAAATGTTGATGAGAAGACTCACAACACAAATTGTCTGTAAGTATTGGGAAAAGGCCAGAGAACCAAATGCTCTTGGCCATAGGGCACTTCACAAACAGAAGTAGGGCAGTGTCCGCTTCCAAATGGTATAGAGGAGAGAGTCCATCCAGGCCAGAATGATGCCCATACAATCTGTTGGCAGTTGGTAGTGCATTGACCCCAACCCTCCATAGCAAGATTTTTAGGTGATTGTGTATCTTTGCTCTTCTTACCCCAACCCTCCATAGCAAGATTTTCAGGTAATTGTGTATCTTTGCCCTCCTTAACTTCTTCCAAAGAAGTCTCTCCTCATGAAATCTTCTCCTTGTTGTGCAGTGGAAGTACAAGTACTCAAATGCTTATATTTAATATTAAGACAATATTAAATATAAACTACCAACTAGCTACTGAAACTAACTAAAGCAAAAAATGCACAGAAAATATCAAATACAAAAATAAAAGAGAACACAAAATTTAGCGAGGTTCGGCAAATATATCTACGTCCTCGGGGTATTGCTGACCACTTTACTAACTCTAAATAAGAGAAAATACAAAATCAGAGCTATAATGCAAAAACTCAGAAACAAATAGCAAAAAAGGTAAAAATAAAACTGTGGAGGTCCTAAGGAATAAAAGGTCTTCACCAATAAGAAAATAATTTTTGGAATGATTAAAACCAATTATAGTAGACTTTATTTATAGTCAATTGTAGACCCCAAATATTCATTCACAAGTAATGTCAAAACAACTACAAAAGTTAGCAAGCCAAATTCTAACAATCTCCGGCGAGTTAGCTGGTCCCATCCAAATTTCCTCGTTTCCTGCATCATCTATCCAATACAAAAACGTATCTTTATGCACCTAAAGGCGCCATCAAACTTACAAGATATTGATTAAGTCCAAACAATGATTGAACTTAATTGATATTACCATATTAGATATCATATCTTCAGGATTCCTAGCAGACCCAATCTTCTAAAGCAATATCTTTCTTTCATTGATAATCTCCCGTACAAAGTGATGTCAGATGTTAATATGCTTCGTACATATATGGTATACTAGATTCTTTGCTATGTGAATGGCACTCTGACTATCAGAATAAATACGGACATGCTTCTGAATAACTTCCAACTCTTCCAGTAATCTTTGTAACCAAATATCTTCCTTTATAGCCTCTGTAATTCCCATGTACTTTGCCTTTATAGTAGACAAAGTAACTGTAGACTACAAAGTAGATTTCCAACTGATTAGTGCTCTTGCGAATGTGAATACATATCCAGTAGTTAATTGACGTTTATCCAAATCACCAGCATAATCAGAATCAACATATCCAACTATACATTGATCAAATCTATCATCCCGCTCAAAAACCAAACCAATGTCCACAGTCTTCCATAAGTACTATAGAATCAATTACACAGTTTGCTAATGATTTTTACTCGGATCATGCATATACCTATTCACAACTCTAACTGCATGTGAAATATCGGGTCTCGTACATACCATCGTATACATCAAGCTACCAATTTCATTTGAATACAGAACTTGTGACATGTACTCTCGCTCTGCATCTGTACTCAGAGACAAAGACACACTAAGCTTGAAATGAGGAGCAAGCAGTGTACTAACAGGTTTTGATTGTTCTGTTATACTAAAACGCCATAATACCTTTTTCAAATATTGCTTCTGAATTAAACTAACTTTGCCTCTCCCTCTATCTCTACTAGTCTGTATACCGAGAATCTTCTTGGCTTCACCGAGGTCTTTCGTCTCAAACTCTTGATTCTATTGAGCCTTCAACTTCTCAATTTCTTCTTAATTCTTCGAAGCTATCAACATATTATCAATATACAAGAGTAGATAAATGAAAGACCCACCTTGTAGCCTACGAAAATACACACAACTATTGAATTTGCTTCTTGTGTACTTCGGACCCTTCATGAATCGATCAAATCACTTATACCACTGTGTTAAGTGGATCCTACACTTGACTTTACTATCCTCTCGAGCTTAAGAATTGCTCGTCTTTGAGCCATTTTTATCCGATTTTGTTGTTTTTGGTG
>JXTC01000094.1:901529-924477 GCA_002914845.1 Trema orientale | reverse complement strand
TTTCCTTTTCGACGGGATTATCTTCCTTTTGGAGGATACTGTCGTTTTTCTCAATAATTGTCGTTTTCAAGCTTGCTCACTTTGCTTCTGCTGGGGAAAAGCCGAAATGGTCGTTACTCGTTATTCTGCAGCAGCAACCACCGAAAACAAACACACGGCTGCAAAAAGGTCGTTTCACCAGAGTACTACAGAAGGAACAGAGGCGTCCCTAGCATTACTACGATAGACACGCCCGCAGTTGATCATAAATCCTTCACCAAAAAAAAACAGGAAAAGTCCGAATCGTGATTGTGAAAACACCAAAATGGCAACGTAGAGACAACGGCGCCGAGCGAACGGAGAGAATGCCGAGGTTTTAGAAGACAGTCCGATGAGTCAAGCTCGAGCTCCTAAGCTCTTTTGTCGCGCAGTCTTTCGGAGCCATCAGCGCCTGAGAACGAAGACAACACGCGATCAAATATATCCACGCGTCGATTCCCAATTGGTTAGTACAATTTCAAACCCATTTTCCCACTTTGACTTGTTGTCCTGAATCCCCATTTTGTAATCCAAATTTTTCTTGGAAAAAAATTTGTAATTCGTCATAAATTGTCTCTTGCCAAAAAATTTGTAATTCAGTGCTTCACAGTTGTAATGTTTGTTAAGACTTAAAAGGACTGTCTCTAAGCACCGACATTTTTATTTTTTATTTTTTAACACTATGGTCTATGGTTAGTAGAAAAATCTCAATATTCTTTTTCACTTTTGAAATCTAATTTCATTCTCTCTTTTTCTACGTGTATCTGGGGACATAGTAGTTTATGTTTGTTCAATTATTGTAAGCAGAGACATTACAAATATTTTGTTTAGGGCCTTAGGCGCGAGCGCGACATATGGCCTAAATTGTGTATCTAATAATCGACCTTAGCTTTACGCTATGAATAGCAAGAGTCGGTTATTATTATTATTATTATTTTTTAAAGGCCAAGGCTGTCCTTTTCGTGTGGTCTAAACTCTCAGTCAGTCACTTTTACTTGAAATATACCGTGACATACAATTATATGCATGCATTGCATCAGATAAGAGTTCATTTGACCATAAGGGCAAAGTTATAAATCGCAGCCACGTGGCAATCCTAGATCATTTCTCAGGCTGCTGGGATCAGGGGTCCTGCCCAGGTCCGGGGTTGGAAAACCCTGGGTTTCACCACCTTCTTATGACTAAATTAATTTCTCAACAGGTATATATACTGCTAGTAGTGCTTGTCTTCCTCTGCTGCCCCCTTTTTCTTAAGCTTTGGCAATTGAAAAAAAAAAAATGAAAATAAAGAAAACTACTGAGAGGGTGGTACCCCACCAAAAATTTCCTCAAGCATGCATGCAATCCAACATAAAATCTTTAATACGAAATATTATTAATCAAATGAAAGTACTGTTTCGTAAAAGCAATAGTACTTCTCTGTTGTGTTGTTTTTGTCTAGCAAAGAAAGTTGTACATGCATTCTGTGCTTTTAATTAGTTTCGGCTTAATTAGTTAATAGGTGCAAAAGTTAGAGTATTTTAAATAGTATTTTGGTTCGTTAAGATAGTATTATAGTTAAATGCATTCTTTGGCAACCATTGTTTTTGTGTGCGCAATATATAGAGAGGGTTTGGTTTCAAACACTGGTGTAGAGTTTTTTTGGTGGCAGCTGGTATACATGCATATGTACTTTGGTCAAACATGTATAACTCCAACGAGTAGTACATAAATAGAATAAGATTTTCATTATTTAAATACACATTTGTGTTGTGGTTGAATAAGGCAAAAGTTCAATATTTTATGTGAAGTTAGTTATTGTATAAAATAAGGGAATTAATGGCAAAAGAATTTGTCGAGAGGAGAATTAGGTGGGGGTAAAAGCAACAAACACGGAGCCACAGGCATGGAAACCAACGACAAGGTTTGAAGATTAATTTTCAACAGAAGCAAACAAATAGAACCGTCTTAGCTAGCTTTGTAATCGTACATTTGTTTTCATCTTTGTTTACTTTCACTTTAGGGAACACATCTCCTCTTGTTGATTAACTCTTACAATGGTTCCTTTCTGTTTTTTTTTTTTTTAACTATTACTCTGTCTAGTGTTTACAAATGCTCCTTAAAGTTTGGTATCTTATGTAGTCATCGATAAAATATATTAATTCCTACCCAGCAAGTTGTGACATAATAGACTAATCTAGACCAAATCAAATTTTGTTAATATTGTCGAGTCCAAGTTAAAAACTATTATTTGTGACACAAATAACTATAATGTTTCATTACATCAAGAGAACTTGATAAAAACGACAATGTCCAAAATTCTCTTCTCCGCAACCGAAGGAAGCATGCATCCCATATCATTTATAATTAGTTGCATATCACTTTAGATGATAAGCCTAGCTTAATAAATTAATCATGACTTAAGAAAGTTTGACTAATCAGAGGCTAAATCTTCTCATTGCCAGACTCCACAAATTGAAGCATGTACTTGTGTGTGTGTCTGTGTGCATAAATATATATATATATATAGCTAAAGTCTAAAACTATATTTCCTCCTATATCTTTGTGAGGGCCGGTAAAGCTAGCTAGTTTGTCAATTTCAATTGGGGACCTTGTTAACTTATATAGACAAGCGAGGCCACCATTCTCTTATCTTTTTCCTTCTTCATCAGTCTCATCAGTCACTCCCCTTGAATGTTCTTCTGAACACCCTCTTTTGTCTCTTATAAAGACTTTCTTATATTATATATGCTCCTTAATTTGCTCTTATAATTAATACTTAATTTCACTAGAAAGAGAGACTTACTCTGCTTTTCACCACATAAACTCTTTATATAACGCATACACATATAACTCCCAACCTCCGGCTTGAACTATTTATAATCTATCTCATCATGTCGATGATATCTTGCTTTTTCATCTTCCTTCTGTGTCTCTCCAAGCAAGGTTCTTGTAAGGCTCGCCATGTCGGGGCTCGTGGCCAAAAGGGTATCTTTGCTGCAGAGCACTTCCACTACTCTGGCAAGGTTTATCATCAGTTTATAACCCTTTTGTATATTCTTCAATATTTTTCTACTTTAGATTAATCTTTCACCCTATTTTTGTTACAGAGAATAGGTATTGGTTCATAAACTAATCTTGATCATTTTTCATCTATATTTTCAGGGTGTGGAAAAGGTTCAACTTCAAATGGACTCAAGTAAAGGAGGAATAGCAGTGACCAAGCAGGGAGGTAATAGTGTTGCTGACAAACGTCATGCTGGTGCAACCGCCCAAGAAAATGTAAAGGAGTACTCGAGCAGTGGTACTTCGGTTAAGGAGCCGCTGAACCATAAAAGAGCAAAAGTTTCAGGTGGTGTTCTTAAAAAACGACCTCTTGTTTATGTTTCTTGGCGTGTACCCTCCAAGAACCAAGACAACAAAAACCATAACGACAGACATCCTGGATTTTTCTCTGACTATTCTCGACCAAGAACGCGTCCTCCATCTCATAACTGAACTTTTTTCTTTCCTTAATCTTGCTACTTTTTTCTTTCCTTAATCTTGCTACTTTTCTCTTAATCATATTCCTCATTCACTATATCTTAACCCCCTCTTGGTTCAAGATTTGAACTTCTCTTTTTTATTATCACTTATCTACAGAAGCTTCTATAACCATATATACATAAATAAAGGACTCAACGATCACGTTTGCCTTATATATATTTATTTATTTGGGGGTTAATGCCGCTGTAAGAACTCAAAGAGCCTTGGAATATAAGAACTAGATCTGTACTTAATTACTACTTCCATTGATACACGTATTATTTTGGTTCCTAGCTATGATGGATGTTACTATTGTTATATGTTGTTATATGTATTGATAAGGACGGGACATGCAGGAAAAGAGATATTTGAGTCTTTATCTCACGTGGGTTTGCTTAAGGCAACACAAGTAAAGGTAAATGTACAATATACGTACTCATTATTGTGGCTTCTTTTTATTATTTTGAATTACTTGGCATTATATATATGTAGTTAATAATTAATAGTGAAGTGATTAGAATGATGGAGCTCATGTATATATGAGCCATCTCTTTCATGATTTCATCATGTCCATGATGGGGGTGACAATGTAATTGGTCTCTCTTAATGGCATGAACTCTTTATGAATGTGCATGTGCAAGTTGCCAGACTAGCTAGGTCCCGCACGCTTGATGTGTTTGCATGAATTTTCACTCTTGAATAATCTGGAGAACTCGTTCTTACATATGTTAGTATGCCATGCATGCATGGCAGACACTTTCAGAAGTACTTCGACATAAAGCTCGCTGTTAGGTGATAATCTGTTTTGTCTCTATTAAAAAGAACATTGCAAAAGAGCATAGCTTGAAAGTCATCGTACAACCAAACTATTTGAATTCAATATATTCAAACAGTAAGTAATTTAAATGTACGCCCCAGAGAGAAAAAGAAGTAATTATATAGTGCTTTCATACGTTGAGAACAAAAAGAAAAGAAGATTTTGTAGATGAAGCAGAATTAAAAGTGATTGGGACTTTAGTTTATATATGTGTGTGTGTGTGTGTGTGTGTGTGTGTGAAACAAGAAGAAGAAACAAAAGGGAAATAAGTTATAACATGTTCCTGTTTGCTGTGACTTGTGTGTAGGAACTGAGAAGGAGAGGGCTATTTGTTAAAGAAGCTGTAGATTTCAACACCAGAAATAAAGTAGAAGATCAGGATCATGTTGTGGTGAGGGACTATGAGCCACCGCATGGAACACCGCCTATTCACAATAAAGAGACTTAAAAAATAGATATTAATTAATGGAGTTTCATTAGTAGCTATGTATGGCCTCTTCAATACTATAATTAAGAGACAAGTAATTAAGAGACTAGCTAAGCTTGCTCAGTTGTATTTTTGCAGCTTCAGAGTAGAAATGCAACTAGACAAGCACAATATACCAGCGTCTCATTGAAACTATGTTGATTATTTGGTATATCACTGGTTATTAGTAGGGAAAAAAAAGTTAGTAACTTTGGCACATGATATTACTTGATGTTAACATATCGATCATTTTTTACCAGTTAATTTTGTTCTAAGAAGATCTTACCACTAATTATTAGGATAACCATTTGAAAGATTGTCCCTACATATCATCAATAAGAAGCTTTAGCATCGTACGTTTCAAAATCCACAAGGAACAAGACAGCGTCTATAATTAACACCGCTTTCCCCACACCCGCCCTAAATATTGAGGGTTTGCTGCAATCGTACTGTTTTGTACATTACCTGTACATACACATACATATATATATGTATAGATATGTGAAATTATATATCTATATGTATAGCTTAAGATCAAAATTATGAGGTGTTCGGCGTTGGCTATGTTTGGAGTGAAATTGTGTCCCACCCAGACTTGGGCCTACAAAAACCGAAAAAAATTACAAAAATACGGAAGTTAGACTTTTTCCTAATTTTCGTACAGTTTTAATAAGAAAAAAATAATTTTTAAAAAAAAATTAAAAAAAAAATAATTTTAAAAAAAGTAACAAGTAACAGGTTCCAAAAAACGGGTAACAAGTAACAAGTAAAAAATAAATAAAAAAAACCTTGGTTAACAAATAACAAGTTTCAAAAAACGAATAACAAAAAATAAGTAACAATTTAAAAAAGAAAATTTTTTAAAAAATTTTTAAAAAAAGGGAATTTTCCAAAAAAAAACCATACGCACATTAAAAATACAAAACAACCATATTTTTAAAATTTTTTTCTGAAATACCGTATATTGTCTAATTTCCCCCAAGGGTTCCTAGTGCCAAAACCAGTCTGTTTCAAGTTTTGGACCTTTAGTCGCCATCTTATGTAATACACCGTGGGCTAGATTTGGGCCGTAGCAATTGATTATAGTTCTTTTTTTTTCTTTTTATAAAGAGGGTAAGTAGATTCGAACTTGAGAATATTGATGAAAATAGGAATCTAGTAACATTGTGATGGGAGGGACTACAAACAATATTATGTCTTAAAAACATTGATGAAAATTGAGAATTTTCTTCAATCCAATTGTATAGTAATCAACCGATCCACACGAAAAAAAAAAAAAAAAAATTCATATAAAATCAAATAACCCAAAATATTCACTATGACAAAAATAGTGCTTCTTAGATTAATTGTAACTGCAAAAGAATTCCCTACACTGATGTTAAACAATAAACAAAACAATTCCATTATATAACAATTAAAAAGAAATTTCAACAAACCAAATTATATAACAATCAAACATGTAATTCCTACCAAAATTAAACATGTAGTTAAAATTTTTTTTTTTTTTTTTTTTAAAAAAAGAAACCACTTGTTCGATCTAAGTTGGAGTAAGAAAATTTCCATATTGATCTCCACCATAGCGAAAGCAGCCAGAAAACGTTACGATAGCAAATCCCATTAACGCCATGCCAAGAACCATCCCGCTAGCCAAACCCCCTGAGAAGTACCCAATACCACCTCTTCCTAATCTTTTCTCATCAACAACATCGCTCTCTCTCTTTCTCTGCTCAAACGACGCCGTTTCCTGCTCAACCGAAACCACTTTGCCGCCACCAAACTCCACCACCGCTACCTTATTATCGTCTTCCGCTTTTGAATTCTTCATTGTTACCATATTACTTTCTGGGTCGACGTCTTCGAAAACAGGGGAGCCCGAGGAGGAGGAGGAGGAGGACCCGTCTTCGTCTTCGTCTTCGTCTTCGCCGTCGCCATCGTCATCCTCATCGTCGTTTTGGACCTCTCCATCGTCGTTTAAGCAGGATTCGGTGCAAGAACAGGTGGAAGAGTTGTCATGATCATCAAACGACCTGGTTTTGAAGCCGTCCTCCAAGTAAGCGGCCTCCAGTTCGTGGAATATCTGGGACATGTGGACTAAGTGGTGAGGCTTGGTCGGGCGAGACGCGATTTCGGCCGATAAGAGGGTTCTCACGAAACCCAATCTCTGTTCGAAGTCCAAGATTTGGATCTTATTCTGATCCTCAACATCATCATCATCATCATCATCATGTTTATCTCTCGATATTTCATTGAGTTGGGACTTAAGTTCTTGGAGTCTCTTCTGCAGTATTGAATATCGCTTTGTCATGTTTTTTTTGTTTAATTTATTGATGATATTCTTCAAAAGTGAAAAACTTTTAGTTGATCAGTTTAAAAAAATATCGTGAATGGAGTGAATATATGTGACGGTTATATATATATATATATATATATATAGATACATGGATGATAATGGAGAGTGACGGTTACAAATCTTGGGAGTTTTTATCATTCTGACGGTTCATGGTTTGCCTTGGTTTGAAAATTCCCACTTTCTCTTTACTTATTTCCACCGTAACGATCCGATGAAAAAGAAAAAAAAAAAGGAAACTTTTCTTTTCTTTTTTTATTTATTAAATGAAAAAGAAAAAAGGAAAGTAACTTTTCTTATTATTACTGTTTTTTTTAAGAAGAACTTTCTTATTATTGTTATTGCTTTTGAGAAAACTTGCTCCTTTTTTGAAAAAGGAAATACTCCCCTCCCCCCTCCAAAAAAAAATAATAATAAGGCCGGGGGAGGGGAAAAAAAAAAGAAAAGGAAGTTATAGTATTACCGTCATATGACATTGCCATTAATATATATATATATATATATATCGTTACATGAAATTTTCAGATTCTATATTCAAAATTCCCATAGCTTTTTTTTTTTTTTTTTCTCTCTTGAGGAGAAAATTCCAATAGCTTTTCACTTGAAAAGGATGCATATATTTCATAACAAGATTTTTTTTTTCTTTTTGAGTGATGATAAAAAGAAGTTCATATACTGAAACTCTTGAATGTTAGTAATGAAACTTCAACTTTAAATTAACGAACTTAAATATTTGTTTTTCGGAGGTACAACCTTAAAATTTTAAACTATGCAAACAGAGAGAGAGAGAGAGAGAGAGAGAGAGAGAGAGAGAGAGAGAGAGCGAGAAAGAAAAAAACAATTTAATGGGCCCCATGTGGTATGATCGTGTGTCACCAAAGATATAATTCATAACAGCTGTGAGAAAAATTAGCATTAGTTATTACACTACCACATGATTCTGATTCAAGTTCAAACTTTGTGTCCTTTTTGGTGTGTGATTTTTTTAATCTTGTTTGATAAGGGTTGGGAAGAAAATGAAAGATGGGACTCGTCCTAACACCACCTTGTCGAAAACCAGGCTTGTTGGTCTCCTCTTTTGGAATACGATTTTACATTTGCATGGTTTCGACAATCAACAAGAAACTCCACATAGTGAGCACACTGGTGCTATATGTCCATTCAAAATGCCTACAATGAAGTAACACCCTTTAAGAGAAGTTAGTTAATTAGCATCATCTCTCCCAAAGTTACAGAGACCAAAGTTTTGAGAGTGTCTCACACTCTCCCTCATAGAACAATGACCTTAGCCTACCTAAATCTCTAAGCTTCTTGAGTTGAATGCTAATTAACTACTATTTGTGTCCCTTTTTTTTGGGTGCTTTACTAACAAAGCTTTAATATGACACATAATTTGACTAAATTACAAGTTGAACAACTTGGGAAGGTGCCAGATTCCATATACATCAAAAATCAAAATGGGTCACGTGGGGTCAGAAATCAGAAAGTAACGTGCTATGCCCCCCAAGCTGTAATCGCACCGATAAGATTCTCATCTCAAGTAAATTCCGCCCAATCCCACGGCCATTTTCGTCCATTTACGGCCCTAATTACGCGGCGAAACTTTCCTTTCGCTGCCAATTTCGGCTAAAAGCAGATCTTTTCACACACTGAATTCCCACTTTTACCCCTGGCACTCACCTTTTGACCTTCCTCGTACACACCCCAAAATTTGTCTCCTTCCTCACTCGCTTGCTTAAGACTCGCCCCATCAACATCTTCAGCAGCCAATTTACTTGCTCCTTTCTCTCTCTTTCCACCACTGCCAAAAACCCTAACTCGCCCCTTAACTCAGTGAGTTGAATCATGAGTCGACTCAGAACAATCGAGCTCATCGAGCCGTACAGCTACTTCCCCTCTTCTCCCCCCGTTTTCCTCCGTGAAACCTCCATTTTCGCTCCCAAAACCTCCATTTTCGCTCCCAAAACCCTAGCTCTCCCTTCGTTCCTCGACGAATTGGAGGAGTACGAGCTCGGCTTCGGCCTCGACCTGATAAGCCCTAGCCCTAGCCCCTTCGAGCTCTTCGACAGCGTCACCGACCTGATCCGAGTTGACCGAACGCCGTCGTTTTCGTCTTACAGGAGGATTCAGCGATTGGAGAGGCTAGGGGGCGACATTGTCGTGCAGAGCCTGAGTGACCGAGTCAGCGAGTTGGAGTCGAGGTTCGATCGGCTGGCGAGGATTAAGGGCGTCGCCGGCGATCTGAAGTACACGTGGACGGCGGAGACGAAAATCCCGGCGAAGAACGTTGATCGGAAGTACAAATGGACGGCGGAGATCAAAGAGGGGAGGAAGAAGGAGGAGGATACGGAAGGGAGTGGGAGGACGTACAAATTGACGGCTGAGATTGAAGGGAACGGATCGGACGGTCAGATCTCGCGGACGTACACGTTCAAAGCATCGAGTGGTGATGCAGGTGACCGCAGGGAATCGAAGAAGAAGGAAAAGAAGACGAAGAAGAAGAGTGATAAGGATGAGTGTGCCACGCGTCTGGTGCAGATTGAAGAGGCTGCTGATCATCGAGCTGTGGTTTTGAGACAGGTATACCGTAACGTATATTCGTAATTACACTTAAACCATTGGTTTAGTACTTTTAGTGTCTCGTGTTATCCTGTGTTGTTGGGTTTATTTGGACTATGATGGGCCTCCATCTTGTAATGTATGTTGCTTTAATGAATTTTTTGTTGTTTGTATGGAATGAAAACGTCAACTAAATTGAATTGGATCCGCTTTAGAAAACCAATTGATTGATCTTAGACATTTAACATCGCTTAATAATTGGAAATTAATAGTTTCTTGCAAAAAAATTTGTACTAGTGCTATAATTTTGGTGCCCCACTTAGTATCATGGCGGATAATTACATGTTATTGGACCCAAATGTATGATATTGTCTTTTATTATATAGTTTCTGAGACGATGATTTTTTTTTTTTTTTTTTGGTTTCTGGGGTGGTTGGAGGAAGGCTTTTGCCAAGAGAATTGGAGCTAAGAATGATAAGGGTAAGAAGAAAGAACTGTCGCCTCAAGATGCAGCAATGATGATCCAGATAAGCTTCAGAGCTTATCTGATTCGTAGATCACAGGCTCTTCGTGCCCTTCGAGACCTTGCAGTTGCTAAGACCAAGTTGAAGGAGATCCGAGGATTGTTCAATAACGTCTCTTACCGCCGTCTTGTGGCTCGTGATGCTGAGGAGCGTCAAAGGTTCTCGGAGAAAATCATTGTCCTGCTCCTTACTGTTGATGCTATTGAGGTACAATGTCTCTCCCTTTGTGTGTGAAGCTCATAATCCGTTTGATTTTTTTATGAAATATAGACATGTTTTATTAGTACCAGGATATGTATAGCTATTCTCATGGAGTTTTAAGCAACGATAAACCTTATTCTTTCTTTATTATGTAAGATGATACATGTTTATAACTTCCAGGATATTGCTATGCTACTCATATTTTTCTCTTGTTAGTTTGAGATTTCAGTGGGAGGGGAAGGGAAGGGAAGGGAAGGGAAGGGAAGGGTGATCAGGGGACATTTGGTATCTTTTAAGTTACGGGACTCTGCATCTGTAACAAATGATTTTGACTTAATGGAGACCACTTTTGGGACTATATGGATAAGATAAGTGATTCAGACAGTTAAAGGAAACAGTATTTTACCATCGGGGAAGAGTTGCTTAGGAAACTAAATGAAAATGATCTCTTGTTGAATCACTTTGATACGACAACATTGGAAGGTAATTCAAAGGACTGTCATTTCTGTTTAGGCACGTCATTTCCAACAATGACCAAATTTTTATGGGATTGGAGTGTTTGAACCATTCCTAATCGATCTCTTTCCTTGAAGCAAGAATAAAAGCTATGAAACTGTAACTCAGTTCTCTGATTTACTTCTCCCCTTCTCATTTCTTCTGCTAAAATGTGTTTGTAATCAGTGAATTACCGGATCTTGTTTGTTTCGATGGGACTCTGATGCTTTGCATTGTATTAGGGAGCTGATCTGATGGTGCGAGCTGCAAAACGGTCAATGGTGGACGAGCTGGAAGCAATGCTTGATGTGGTGGATCCGCAGCCTGGGAAATCACTTTCCATGAGAAGGAGGACTTTTGATATGCCTGACAGTGCCATTCAGAAGGAAATTGCTGCAGGAGTGGCGGAGGTTGTCCAAATGCTTAACCACGGAGAGAACAGTTCCAACACCTTTGAAGCTTGCTTATGAAGAGAGCATGGCAAATTGATTATGTCGGAAATCAAACCTCTATTTTGGGGTGTACTCTTTGTTGTAGTTTACTATCGAGAGATATATAACCTAGTTGAGGAGATTTCACGGACTAGTTTTCTCCCTTGAGTAGATTCTTAGAGCTGCTTTTATCTCCTTCCCCTGTTTCTCTCTGGTTGCAGTCGGTTGTTCTTGTTGCTTTCAGACCATGTTTATAATAAGAGACTTTTCACTTTTGTGTTGTCTGTTAATTTTATCTCTAAGTCGTTCGTCCTAAACTGCTTGCAATAACTTTAAGTCGTCCTTTTCTTTTCTTTTCTATTTCTCAGAGAAGAATAAATAAATAAATAAAAAGAGAGCGGAAAGAAAGAACAAGAAAACAGAACTAACACTTTTGTGGTTTGGCGCCCTCATATTTATTTTTAACGGGGAGGATTTGAGGTTTGGCATTTTTCTTCTTTTTTTTTTTTCCCCTATGATTAGTGGGTGAATTCTCTCCTTTATTTATGGACCCTATCCAAATTCAGCAATGAAAGGATTTGGTCATTTAATATTTGATTCCATGTTAAGTGAGTTTACTTAACAGGACCGAGAAGTAATTTTATTATATTTTAGTCTTTTTCCATGAATATGACAATTAATTAGCTCTATGTAACATGTAATCATAATTAGTGTTTTATAATATTTAGTTTATATAATTGATATCAACATAACTAGAGACGTTAAATGGGCTGGGCTGCCCATTTAGCACGAGGGTATAGTACGAAAAAACCCGTGCTGTGATTTTGGGCCGTGCTAAGCACGACGCAAGATATTGGACCGTGTCGGGCTTTAATTTTTGGACATTATAGACTGGCATGGTACAACACGACCTTAGGTACAAACATGAGCATGACACAAGCATGACGCGGCCCAAAAAGTACGTAAAGTATGACTCTGAATACTTTAAAAATATTTATTTTTATTTGTTATATTATTTATATAGCAAATTTTGTATTTTTCTTTTTGGTTTTTGCTTATTAATAAACTCGTTTTTCTTTTTCTTTCTTTTAAAAATAATTTTGCATTAGTGCTTTTTAATTGAATATTTTCTTTTCAAATAATTATGGGTATATTACATATTTTGATTATTATTTTAAATCAAAATATAATTATTTAATTAAATATTTTTATAAATTCATAAAATATTGACTGTCACAATAATTTAATTAATAGATCGAAGATGGGCATAAAGATACGCTATCATGTTTGGCTACACTATGTTCGGCATGATAAGGGCTTAGCACAAGCACGAGCACGACACAAGATGTGTTTGTGCCTGTGGGCAGTGTCGGGCCTAGAGTTTTGAAACTTGGGTCAGCACAAGCACGACACGATATTTTATTGGGTCGTGCTAAGCACGACATGAGGCACTTGCGGACTTGCGTTTTACGGGTCGAGTCGACAAGATACGACCCATTTGATATCTTTAAACATAAAAGAGTTTCAAAAAAAAAAATTTCACAATTGGAAGAATACTGAAAATGGATTTTAAAAAATAAATAAATAAAGGGAAATATAAAAGAATTCAAATAAATAGAATGGGAAATGGACCGGACTAATAATGATTTGGACTAAAATGACTTTTCAAGGAGTTTTAAAAAATGAACTTTTCTAATAGTATCACACTAGGGTCACTACACAGTTTATGACCGTTGATTAGTTCTTAAAAGGTTATAATTCTATAGTCAAAAATTATATGACCTTAATCACACAACACTGTAATACAATGAGAAAATTCATTTTTCAAAACTCTTTTAAAAGGTCATTTAGTCCAAGTTGCTACTATCAATTAACACAAGTATTATTAATTAGGACTAAAATGATCTTTTTATGAGTGTTTTGAAAAATAACTTTTTTAGTAGTACTACAGTATTGTGTACCCTTGTGTGACGGAGAATCACACAATTTGTGACTATTAATTCGTCCTAAAAAGTTACAATTTTCTTGTCAAAAATTGTGTGACGACACTGGAATATTACTAGAAATGTCATTTTTCAAAATACTCACCTGAGTAAAAATTACAACTAGTCATGTCCATTCCGATGTCAAATTCCCTAAACAAAAGCCTAAAGACTTTAAGCCCAGAGACCAAAGAGTACAAAGGCTTTAACCCCAAAAACCCAGAGATCAAGTATGGATATGGCATAATGGCAAGAGGAGGAGAAGAGCATTAAATAGGCACAATAACAACACAAGCTGAAAAACATTTACGATTAGGCAATAAAATGGCACAATCAGTATGCAGGTCGGGAACGAGCACACTAGGATAAGATTAATAACACATTACTTATGTTAGTGGGAGTTGGCGTCTTGAGCGTACGTTGAAACTCGGAAATTTTAGGAGAATGGCTGATTTGTTAAAGTCCTTAAATAAATTTCCCTTCTTTTTATTATTTTGATTTGATTAAGATTTGAATATACCGGTTTATATCCTCCAGCAAAAAAAAAAAAATACCAGTTTATATATGTTGAAACAAAAAAAAAAAGAAGGGAATAAAAGGAAACGTGGAAGTTGATAAGGCATAAAAAAATATATATAAAAAAAAGATATTTACAAATATCCCACTTTTTGATAACTATCCACTATTCCTCTTACTTTCTCCCACAAAAGAGGGGATCATGTTCCCCACTCAACAAAACACGTTAAAGTGTTTTCAGAAAAAGAAGAAAAAAGTTAGTCTATAAATAAATACACTTAAAACAAAAAAAAAAAAGGGGGACTTTGAGGCAAAAAAAAAAAAAAAAAAAAAAAAAAAAAAAAAAAAAAAGAGAAAAAAAAAGAGTGAAAATACAGAAATTTTTGCAAAAAATACATTCTGCAAAAAAAAAGTATTCTTCAGAGTAAGTACGAACGGGTTTTCTCCCTACATCTCTTCATCTTATTCCTCTTTCTAAATTTCTCTTTGATTACCCTATGATCTAAGGCAAAATATGGCCAATAGGTCGCCAATGAAGATCAAATTGTAATCAAGGTGAAATTATAATCATTATGTGATCTCTCTGAATAATTAAAAATTTTAGATTTCGTTTTGGTTCCACCAAGACCTAGGCTAATTAAGCCAAAAAGAGGTTTACGGCGAGGTATGGCCAAAGGGGAACTAGAATTTTTGCTTTCTAAAAATCGTTATGCTGCCAAAATTCGAAAATGCTGCAAAACTTTAAATTCCGTTTTAGTTCCACTACGACTTAGGTTATTTAAGCCAAAAAGGGTTTACGGTGTGGTATAGCCAAAGGAAAATTAAAGTTTTATTCTCTATGAGGTGTTATGCTGTCAAAATTTCTTCAGAAGGAAAAATTGGGTTTCAATCTTAAGATATTGGGAAAATTAAAAAAAAAGGTTGAAACCAAAACAATAAAAATAAGGCCCTAAAAAAAAATAAGGGTTTTACTAAATTAAATCCTTACTGATCATTTTTATAAAAAGAAACAAAGGGAAAATATTAAATTCAAATATATATGGCCATGAAATGGGTTTGATAAGTGACATGGGTTCAAGTTTTTAAAATCTAGCAATGTCTGGATAAGTACCCTTTTTTAGACAAAAAAAAATGAAAGGATATGCATCAATTTATATGTGAGTTATGTATTTGATTTACTTTGGGTTGGCATCCTTACGGATCTGGTGACTATTTTGGTATAGGCCCAAAGAAACGAAACAAAGGCCACTTGATGTGTATAATACCCAATATCCTAAGTATAGTCCAGATAAAATATGTCTACTGTTTTACGGAGGAAATACCAAGTCTAATAAAGATCCAAAAAATACAATATAAAGGCAAGCCCAAGAGATTACAATGATCCAAAGGAATCTTTAAACAGAGGTCCAACCAAGACACTTCACTAGACCTATAACCCAATGGCCCATCAAAAGTGTCCAGAATACTAAAGCCCACTGTCAAAATCCAACATGTCTATTTGGTCCAAAGCTAATATCTAGTACAACATGGATTATGTATGTGTTTAAAACGTGAAATGACCAAAACATAAATAACCAATGAATCTTATAAGTGGTGATTCAGGTTCATGAAATCATCTTTTATACTAATTGATGACATGCAACAAAGGAGAGCAAGGTTATTACTTACCGAGGAAAAATGGGGTTCTCAGTATGAAGCTAAAAGGCTTGGCCCAAATCAGATTCACAAGAATATCTTTCTGCCTATAAAAAATAATAATAATAATACAAGGTAGATGAGAGATATAATTGATGGCTTCTGAGAATCAAACGAAGTTCTAAATTTAATTTGATTTTTAAGAAGCTACCAGCCAAACATAAAAGAGAAGGAAAATGAGAGGGTTACTCACTACAAAAAGTCTCTTTATCTCTTTCTCCAAACCAAGTTTGCTCTGATTTTTTTTGAGACCCATCACTCTCTTGATTTTTGACAAGTAAATTTTCCAAATGAATTCTCATAGTGCAAATACGGCTTATATAGACATGAAGCCTCAAGTATGCTGAAACTCTATTTCGAATGAAAATTCTAATCTTAATAGAGTTTCAAAATTTGTCAAAATCAAGATTTCCTCCAAGAACAACAGAAAAAGGGTAAGGAAGTTGAAATTGGAAAAAAACTCAAAAAAACAACTGGAAAATCCGAATGTGTAAAAGCTAAAAAACCACAAAAAAAAAAAAGGGCCCCTTTTTTCAAAGCCCATAAGAAATGGCCCGACAATCTATCTTTGGAAAAGTGACATAATCCACATTATTTATTATTGGAATAACACACCTTTTATCAATGATAAATTCTTGGATTAAAACATTATTTCCAAAATCTCATTGTTGAGATTCTTTTACTCCAAAAATTCAGAACAACAAATGATCGAACTACTTTGACTTGATTCTTTTAAAAAGATATGCATGCAACTTAGTCATAAGAAAGCTAAGTGCAGTCATAAATTTCAAGTTGAATTGAATTTTTCCAAAATTTAAATAAAATTTCAAGTTGAATTGAATTTTCTCAAAATTTAAATAAAAGTCATTCACCTTTAACTCTAAATACAAATCTTAGAATTCCAACAAAGGTCATTTACCTAGGAATTTGCCAACATCTAAAATTCTCTCAATTCCGTGATATGGTCATTTACCGAAATATCATAAATTCTTAAAAAAATTGCCATAAATTCCTGTACAGGGTCATTCACCGGAATTTTCTAATTTTCAATTCAAAATTCTTAGAACTACAAGTGGCTTGATCCCTCAACGGAGTATGTAGACAACTCGATTAATTCAGTTGAGTGCAGCCGCAATCCAAAATCACCCAAATTTTTACCAAGATACACAAGTAAATTAATGTCATTATAATTGGAATCAAAGGGTTTTCCTTTGTACCAAAGGATTGTAATTAAGAGATTATTTTTATAACTTTGAATGGATCGAACTTAAATTAATAAACTCTCATGCCCTAAATTTAACATGGGTGAAATTATATTGTGTAATTTCTAGATTTTTATTCAACAATATATTTTGGTATTTGGCACATAACAACTAATTTCCCATGTATCTTGAACACCAGTTGACGTACTCAGTATTGAGATATTCAATATACGAAAGAGACAACTATTGAAAATCAAGTGTCAAAAGGAGAACCACCTAATTTCTCTTGAAATTTTGGCTTGGGGAAGTCGTAGATACGTCGTAAATTATTTTGTTATGTACCAAATACCAAGTATATAAATACACTGTGAATTTTGACGTACTCGATAATAAAACTTTCACTCTTCGTTTTTCTTTTTCTACCAACTTTTACATTAATATCGTTAATACGAAATATGGCTATGTATCTCAAAAATAAAATAAAATAAAATATTGCTCCTATGTAAGAGGAAACTACGTACTGTCTACTTTTATGTGTTAACATACTCAACTCTTAGATGTGTAACATGCGTTACACGCTGGACGTTTGGTTGAGAGGGCTTCGCTACGTTTGGTTGAGAGGGCTTCAAGCGAAGCCCAAGAGTTTTTCCATTTTCTTTTTCTAAAGGTAAATGAAACAAAGCCCAAGGTTGCCTTCTACAGATATAACATCTGACGATGTACTAGCAATATAAATATTCCAAATGACTAATATTACCATCATATCATCCATCTGCAGTCAAAAATCAAAAGTTTAAAAGTCAATGGTTTGACTTACTATTCACAGTAATAAATACTCAAACATGTGCGAATGGAATATAACCCTAAATTGGGTATCCGACATTGTTGAATTGAGCCAATCATTGAAAGAGGGGAAAAAAAAATGGTTGAATTTATTATTCATTGTGCTTTGTAATCACATTTATATTTGAATTGAAGTTAAACCATTTGTGACAAATTTATTACTTCACGATTTGATAAGGAACAGAAAAAAGAGGCCTCTCAGAGTAGTACACTGAACAAGGTCGCCCAATACTTGTGGTTTTTAAGCTGACTATTTTTAAAATGAACATATAGTACGGGGTCTAAGTTAGGCAAGTTAGGCAAATCAAGTTCTTGCTTCCAATGGTTGTTAGACTTTCCGACAAATCTTCACAATATTTTATACTAAAATTTCCAAAAACACATGTTTAATTTTACACGTTAATAATTAATTATTCTCAATTCTAAAGGGCCATCTCTTTCCTTGATTCTTTTATGTATTATTATATGGCATCTCTATTAGAACTTTTTACAAGCTGCAGTGTCATCGCCAGCGGCAAATTTATACTTTTTAAGTTTTGATTTCAAGAGACTTGAGTTGTGTCCACGTAGGAAACTTGAACAACTACATATCCCAGTCAAATTTGCTGCTATTGCTTGGGAGTTAAAGAATATATTTAATTCGATTTTGTTTTTGATTTTTTTTTTTTCAAATATGAGTTAAGGGCCTAAGGCCTCTTTGGAAATATGTTTTAGCTGTGTAGGGTTTGGTGTAGCAGTACCTTAATTGGCGATCTAGGCTTCTCTTAAAAATGCTTGAGTCAACTTTTTCAAAAGAGCATTCATGAAGAAATAATATTATATTATAATTTATAACTATATATTTTTAAATCGCATATTCATTCCCACCTAGCTAGTCCATATGCTGTGTTGATACCAAACAAATTTTATGCAAGGATTTTCTTGTTTTTCTGAAGAACCATCGTTTTACTTTCTTATAAAGAAATATTTGTGCCAAACATGTCAACAAATGTTTTGTGAAGCTCCTCACACAATATTCGTGGACCGAAATCTAGTATTATATTAACCCGTATATAATTCTTAACTATCACGCAAATTTTTTTGCATATAAAATTACGATGATTCATTTTAAAAAGTTAAATGTTACGTGGATGATCACATCACCTAACAAATAATATCGAGTGTCTTACTTATTTTATTACTTTGGACACTGACGTAGAATACATATCATGGCTATAGAGCTTTTGAGTGATTACT
The DNA here is from genome assembly GCA_002914845.1 of Trema orientale. NCBI lineage: Eukaryota > Viridiplantae > Streptophyta > Magnoliopsida > Rosales > Cannabaceae > Trema > Trema orientale. Next base: position 905,641 of record JXTC01000094.1, on the reverse strand, counting down.
GAGCAGGCTGTATGTGTTTTTTCCTTTTTGTTTTATTTACAAGGAAGAAATTCAAAAATCATAACCATTATGGATATCTTCAATTTTTCAATGGCAGCTAAAAGAAATAATTATTAGTATTTTTTTAACTAAAATCAATATCAACTTAATAATAATTGGCTCCAATATTTTTATTTTTGTTTTCAAAAAATTAAATAGATGAAACAAATATAGTCAAAAAATATTTTGAAGACATCTTCAACATTTATTTTAGTTTTTAAAAGAAAAAAAAAAGACATAATAAATATTTTTATATAAATCCTTAATACTAATAAGTATGATTATATGGAGTTACTAATTGGCATCCACACACTATCAAAAAGTAAACATATAATTAGTTTTCAAACACAACACAACATAAACAAATTGTGCCTTTTCATATTCTAATTATCTATTCTAGAAAGCGAAAAGCACCATGAGAAAAAAGTCTTTACATATGTGAGTCGCGAGTGTGATGCAAATTAAGAGAGAGAGAGAGAGAGAGAGAGAGAGAGAGAGAGATGTTTTGGAAAGTTCTCCACCTGGTTGAAAATAGTTAATAGTTAGTCAAAGATTCAAAAACCTAGAAATTCAAAACAAAAGAATGGAAAAAGAGAGACGAAGAAAAAGCATAAATGCAAAACGACCACGTTTGCAGTGTCGCATCTCGCGGCACTAGCAATGGAAGATACTGTTCACTGCCCGCTGGCGTGGGCGCCGTGGCCTGTTCGCTCCAACTTCCAAGAGATTCATTACCACAACCGTCAGTGGGCCCCAACCCAACTTTCTTTTCCTTTTCTTTTTCAATATTAAAAAAGAATTTTATTATTTGTCATTTTTTAACTCCTAATTCAGACCTTCACCCCTCTTGAAAAGCCAAAATCTCACCTTTCCCAATTAATAATAATAATAATAATATTTATATTATATTTAAGTTTTTTTCCTCGTTATTTCCTTGTTCATGATTATACCTTTTGGGGCGAGGTGAGAAATAAGGGGAAAGTCTTTGTTTGACCAAGTAAAAGAACCCCTGTCGCCAGCTAGGACTGGGTCCCACCAAATCCCACGTGTGCCCCCAGAGTTGTAGCTGTCGGGGTGGGGCCAAGGTTGGTGGAAGGCAAATTAAACAATTGTGCCATGCACGTATATTATAATTGGCAGATTTCACGTCTTAATTTCTTATTTACCTATTTGCCTAAGAATTATGATTTAAGATTTAACGTCGTAATTTGACATCAATGCTTTACCGCCAACTACATCAACTTCAGTGAATAAGATTTCGGACTTGTTCATTTTCTGTCAAGAAAATTGCCTACATTTTTTTTTTCTTTAATTTGGATAGGATCCAGATTAATTTTGTTATCACCAGTGTTTATCAAATATTAATCGCTTGTTTAATTTTTCCGTACTTGATATGCATATTGACATTATCATAGGTGACTGGAGAAAGATCACGTTATTTAGTCAAACATTTTATCTAAATTTGTTATTATATATACACGTTTAAATTCCTATTTTTTCCCTCAATTTATCAGGCAACGGGCGATATATATATATATATTTTGGCTTTTATTTATTTTTTTCTGTATAATTTTTCTCGATTGCAGAGTGCAAACATTAACTCAGCTTGCAAATCAAATTCATTAATAAAAGCGAAAAATGTGGCTTTTAATTAATCATCGGGCAATTTTTTTCCCCTATTCTTTCTCCAAGGACGTACCGAAATAAGTTATAATTAACTGCATTATTCTCAAACAAAATTTCACCTTAAAAAACTTCGAAAACAAAAAAAGTAGAATGTGATTTTTTTTAAAGCAACAAAATCTGCTATTTAAAAAACATAAATTTTAAATTCCAATGGAGGAAGATATTCCTCTTATCTAAAAGCTAATTCTTCTCTCCTAATCTAGTCTAACTAGGATAAGAATTAACTGAATGATAATAAAAAAAATTACATACATCCCACTGATAATCACACAGTAAAAAACATACAAAGCAATTAATGAGAGTTTGAAAGGATGTTAATGCTCCCACTCCATAGATTGGAGATTTTAAACCGATATCCTTTGATTCTTTGAAAAACTCCATTCACCGTGTGAATCCTTGAAAAGCATCACTCATATATGATTTTGCTCTTCTAAAAAGGCAGTGATTGTTTTCAGTAAAAATTAATACATATCAAATATTTTATTTTTTTTAACGTTAGGAGCGGGGAATTAAACTCAATACATAATTACATATCAGATTTTGATTATTCTAGATATGGATATCTAAACCAAACACAGAAGATTTATAGGACAAAACTATCACAGATCCAAATCTATATTTTATAGATTTATCAAAGGAATGATTATTTTAAAGAAATAAAACAAAAACAAAAGGAAATGTAAAAGTCCTACCAAAGAGTAAGATCCGTAAATGCATTTATAGTTATAATTATGAGATAAAAAATGATAATACGCCTATCTTATTAATTAATCATAATTAGTCGATATTAATGAAACTTTGACACATGAACCATGTTATTATTGTTATTATTTTCTTTTAAAGGGGAAGCATGAATCATGCATAGCATTGCCCTTTGTAACAAGTGATCAAAGCAATATGAAGGTGCCACGTGTAGAGTACGGACTGTCTGAAAGTAAAAAGCCAAATATCACAGCACCACGTGGAATGGAGGTGGCCCACATATTCTCCATCGTGTGGTCAATGTTTCTTAAGGAGGAAGGGGCAAATATGTCCCATTCCGTGCGAGGTGGGGCCTACCCTCTTAGATCCCCAGACGCTGACACACCAACCGTCACCGACGAGACGACCACCCACTTGTTACCGAAAGCGACGACACGTTCGCACACCTCCAGAACCTAGTCTTGGGCCCCACTCCGCCAACGTGGCCACGTCAGCGACTACTCAATCACAGGTGTCCTCACGCTCTTTGCCCTTCCACTCCATTCGCCACGTGTCCTCCTGAGATCCCGCGGGCCCCCACCTCCTAACGCTTTCCGGTTTTTTCATTATTAAAACCTTTTAGTTCACCAACCGATATATAATATAATTTTCCTTTTTCTAAAAAAAGAAAAATTATATGAAAAGCAACTTTTATGGTCCAGGCTCTTGAGTCTCTCCCTCCCCTTGGTCCTTCCGTTACAACTTATAAACTAAATAAATAAATAATTATTATTTAATTAATTATGCAATACACAAAAAAAAAAAAGAACAAAAAAAGGAAGTCTACGAAACCCACGCGCTTCTTGATGGCTTTACACGCGCTCGTAGGTCGACAAGTGGTATACACAGCGTGAGCAGCGCGTTTTCTCGTGGAATCTGGGTAAAGTCTATAAATACGAGAGCTCTGTTTTTGAGGTTTTTCTTTCTTTTTTCTCTCTCTCTCATTCTCATTCGCTCATTGGCTTTTTCCTCGATTCGGTAATATTATGTTTCTTGTTTTCTTTTTTCTTTTTTCTTTTTTTCTTTTTTCAATTTTTGCGCTTGATTCTCGTTCTCGTTCTCTGCGATATTTTTAAAAAAAAAAAAATTAATTTTGTTGAATTCATTCCTATTTAAGTGCTTGTTGACGACGTTATTCTTAGTATAAAGTCCCATAAATATTTCCGTCTCTAAAGCGTACTTCATTTTTTCGATTTTTGTTTTTTCTGTTTTGCTCTGTTTCGCCGCCGAGAAAGAACGACTTTTTTGTTTTTTGTTTTTTTTTTTTGGGAGGAAGGTTTGAAAAGCTGAGGTTGACTTAGTTTCTTCTCTGTTAAGTTTTGAGGCTTTTTATTTGCTCTGTTTGGTTGTCTTTTTCTTATTGTCCAAACAGAGCCGAATTCCTTTGGTTAACGCCACCATTGCTTCTGGGTTTTGAAGGTTTTGCGATTATAGACCTGCATTTCTAAGATTCGTTGCTGCTCCTCACTTGGGTACGTATCCATTTCTTTTTCTTTTGTATCCCTTCCCCCCTCTTCTTGTCATTCTCATCATTTTCTCAAAGAGTTTTTGTGTTTGGCAAGCAATCCTCTGTTTGGGGTATTGGGTTTTAAAGAGACTTTCAATTGGGTTTCTTGTTATGATTTTTCAGGGTTTTTTTTTTTTTT
>JXTC01000094.1:847634-900429 GCA_002914845.1 Trema orientale | reverse complement strand
TTTTTTTTTTTTTTGATGATAGGTTACTCTCATCTAGTCTACACATTGGTCTTAAAGAGTATTTGGATGTTGTGTTTCTACTATTTGCTTGTTTTTTCTTATTGATGTTAATCTCATCTAGTCAACACTGTGGTCTTAAAGTATTTTTGGAGGTCGTGTTTAGTTTGTTTGTTTGCTTGTTTTTTTTTTTAATAATAACATTTTCGAAATTTTGCATGTGTAGTTTCTGATTGTAATTTTCATTGAAATCTTTGATGTTTTAATCATATCTCTGAAGTTTATTGGAGATAATGGTGTGTCTAGGACTACACGAGATTTATTATTCCAGTTTAGCTGCTCTTCTTTGTCCTTCGGTTGAATTATTGACTAAGAGTGACATTTAACGGGTTTACTTTGGATTAATGGTTTCAGTTTTTATAGAAGACTTAAAATTTATATCATCCCCATTATTATATTAAAGCGCTTCCTTTTTTCTGAAATTCATTTTTACAGATATTACATATAATTGCATAGTTGCTAGCGAGATGAAGAGCAATAATCTGTAAGAACTCTGGCTTTGTTCATTTATTCGCACATTGAATCTTTATTCTTAATTCTTCAACTAAACAATTTAATTTTCATCAGTCTTCAGGAATCTTTTGCTTGATGGACTGTAAACCGAATAGCAGTGACAAGAAGACTTTAAAGAGGTGGTTCTTCATTGATAAAAGGGTTGGGTGAAGAAGATCTCCAGAGCTGATATACTTCTGACATCAGTTTGGATTTTCTCTTATCAAAAGCTACTTTGTTCTCCGTCATTATTTACGCAACAAATCTGGATCCAATGGACTTGAAATCAAATCATACAGCTCCTGTTCTCACTGATCCTGCACCCATAAGCAAGTCAAGACTTGGGGTACATTCGAGTCTGTTTCCGTACTCACCTCCTGGAGCAGCTTTTTCTCCAGGTATGCTACTAACAATACCTAGGAAGAAAACTGGAGTTCTTGACGATGTTCGTTCTAGCTCTTGGCTGGATGCCATGAAAGCTTCGTCGCCTCCTCACAGGAAGATAACGAAAGACGTTAACAATGAGTTTGCAACATCTGATGCTGATGTTGCTTACAGAACCTGGATGGTATTGTTTTTTTTCTTCCTTCATGATATCCTCTTCTTTTTCATTTTTATCCCCAAATTTTCCTAACCATTTCTCCCTTGTTTTCTCTCGGATTCAATATTGTTTTCTTTTGTGTTTTTTTTAAGGCAGTCCTCATATTTTGTTCTGATCACGCAGGTTAAGTATCCATCAGCACTTAAATCTTTTGAGCAAATAACGAATAACGCGAAGGGCAAGAGAATTGCATTGTTTCTGGATTATGATGGAACTCTTTCGCCAATTGTAGATAACCCTGACTGTGCCTTCATGTCTGAAGCCGTAAGAATTTTTTGAGTTTTGAACATTTTGTATTCACTTTTTCTCCTTCATCAGTTCTGCTTATCAAGACTTTGACTCCTTAACAGATGAGAGCTGCTGTTAAAAAGGTGGCAAAATATTTTCCTACAGCTATTATTAGTGGAAGAAGCCGCGACAAGGTGAGTTCTGGGTGATATGTCTTCCTGGACGGTTCTATCTAATTAGATATTGTGCCATCTTTGTTGCAGTTATTTGTTTTCGGTTTGTTTGACTGACCATGTCTAATGTCTTATTCAGGTGTATGAGTTTGTAGGACTAACAGAACTATATTATGCTGGTAGTCATGGGATGGATATCATGGGCCCCGTTAGACAATCTATATCAGATGACCATCCAAATTGTTTTATGTCTTCTGACACGCAGGTAATGGCTACAAACGCAATGTTAATTTTTCGAGAATTAGTTTTTATTTCTTTTAGTCAATCTTTCTTTTCTCTGTGATTGCAGGGTAAGGATGTTAACCTATTCCAGCCTGCACGTGAATTTTTACCGATGATTCATGAGGTAAATTTCTTGTATTATAATGCATCATGCACCTTTTATCTTAGCTATAGTTTGCTTGTTTCACATTTCATGTATTATAATGCATCATGCACCTTTTACTTAGCTAGTTTGCTTTTTGAAACATACCTTAAAATTTAAATTAGACAAAGTTCTAGTATTTTTTTCTCTTTGACGATAGAGCTTTTGTCGTTATTATACTTGGTGCAGGTTTATAAATCCCTCGTTGAAAGCACCAAATGTATTGAGGGAGCTAAAGTCGAGAATAACAAGTTCTGTGTATCTGTACATTATCGAAATGTGGATGACAAGGTAAGACATTTCTACCCCAAACTACAAGCAAATGACCTTCATTAATTTTATACTAGGGCTGTTCTCTGGAATTTTTATTTTATTTTTCAGAGTTGGGATCTGGTAGCGCAATGCGTACAGGACATTCTTAAAGACTATCCTCGGTTGCGATTGACTCATGGACGAAAGGTATTATTCGAAGCTAGTCATGCATTTCATTTAATTTAATTATTAGTTTTAAATAAAATCATTTTCTTATGTAGGTTTTGGAGGTGAGACCTGTCATAAACTGGGATAAGGGGAAGGCTGTCACCTTTTTACTTGAATCACTAGGTGAATATTTTGCTGATTTGCTGTAAATAACTCGCAGTGATTTTTTAAATCCATTTCATCTTTTGTAACAATAACATTTTTAAATAGGGCTAAGTAACTGTGACGATGTGCTCCCAATATACGTTGGAGATGATCGTACAGATGAAGATGCATTTAAGGTAAAATCTTTATCTTTAGTATGTTCAATCATCTAAATGACTTGTTGTTTTCTAATTGTCTAAAACTTTAACTTAAATGGACTTGAACAGGTTTTGAGAGACAGAAATTGTGGTTACGGAATTTTAGTCTCTTCTGTTCCCAAGGAAAGCAGTGCATTTTACTCTCTCAGGGATCCATCAGAGGTACAATTTTTATTTACTCTAGTATCTGCTTGTGTAGATTCGTTTAAAAAGAAGTCAATTAGTGCTAAAGTGGTTTTCAGGCCTCATAAACTGGAAGAAAGTCACACCGAATAGGCCCTAATTTCCGTCGCCCTTACCATATTTTTGGGTTAAGAAGACGTGTTCTGTAGGAATTGAATTTTCATAAGTTTCAAATTTCGTAGCATGCTTACCAAAGTGATTATAAGCCTTATTTTCTTTATGCAAAATTTATTGGATGTGAACCAGTGCTCATTCCCATCCAATGCTCTATTTCGTTTCAACCGAAATATTTCTTGAGTTAAAACTGTTTTGTAGCAAGTAGGAAGTGAACTTAAAATACAAATATTCCAGTCTTTTTATATGCTTACCAAAAAATAATAGCCATCATTTTAAAGTCCTTTTATGTGTAATTTCCTTACAGAGATTTTTGTGGTTTTTGATTTGTATTTAGGTCATGGAGTTTCTCAAGTCACTGGTCATATGGAAGAAGTCAAGTGCCTTATAAATATTATATAGATTATAAAGAAGAGAATAATCTTGACATACATATACGATAAGGGGTAAGCCTACTTAGGTTTTTCTAGAAATTATACCAAGAGCTTTGGGAGCACATTTGCATAGAAGACGTTTCAAAAGAGACGGGAGATCTATTTTGGTGCCCAGTTCTGCTCCAAGTTTCTGGTCTTAATTGTAAATTCCTTTCTTTTTTATTATCTTCTATTTTGGCTTTTATATCCTGCCATATATAGATTTTCCCTCCCTTCTTTTTGGTTATCCTCAATTCTATATGTATTAATCATTCATTTATTTCCCACTTTTACCTTTAATTTTGGTTACTTTACCTCCTTTGTGATACTTAGACATCAAATCATTTATTTATTCTTTCAAATAATTATATGCTACATTTTTCTTTTTTGTCAAATGAAAATGTCTTGATTATTTCTTTTATTCCAGAGTCATAAGCTTGTAACTTAATATAATACTAGTGGAATTGTTTCACTTTCATTTCAATTCCAGTCCAAATTAAGTTTGCAGCACAGCTTGTGAAACCAATTGCCAGGTAAATCATGAAGGTAAACTTGAAACATGGTAGGTCTGTAGTTTTGTATTATATAATGAAAATAGAAAAATAGGACTAATTAAAGATCTGCGTCATTTAAACTTGACCAGCTCCTAAGGGTTCATAAATTGCAATTTGAAGCATGGATCGAGTTCGATATATAAATGAATCTGGAGAAAATCTGTGAAAGCACCACTTCAAACATAACCTTTACTGTAGAGTACAAGGTTTGATATTTTACTTTAATAATAAATGTACGCTTTTGTTGGAAGATGATACATTATAGAAAATATGCTTATAAGTCTATTTTGGGGCTCTACAGTTTCAACACGAAAACAGGTTTATATGTAATTTGCTAACTTCTATTTATTCCCAGTTTTATATATATAACTAGACGTTATAGCGCACTTTGCGCGATACAGTATTAATATTGTATATATTAGGCTTAATTTATAGTTAGGTTCAATGTATTACAATATTAAAGAATATATTTGTCTCTATATTTATTTTGATGAGATGAATATTACATAATTTTTTGTTCAATGAACTAAATTTAATATAAGGTATAATTAATATTAAATTAAATATAATATTATATAAAATATTAAACAATGTATTTATTTTTACATTTATTTTGATGCAACGAATGTATCACAGGTATTAGTTAAACAATGTATTTATTTTTGCATTTATTTTGATATAACGAATGTGTCACAGCTATTTATTCGATGAACTAAATTTAATATAAAGTATCATTAATATTAAACTAAATATAATATTATATAATATAAATATATATTTCAACCAATTATAGCAAAGAAAAATAATAATAGGACCAATCATATCATGAAAAAATTAGGATTTTTCTAAAAATTTTAAAAATAGAATGGTGATCAAAGAAGCTATCAGAATTTTTACACTCACTCTGCTCCAGGCTTAATATATATATATATAGATATAGGGCACCAATCGAGTAGGTGTTTTCTTTTTTTTTTTTACTTTATTCATTGGTATTATTTTGCCTAATTAAAATACATCACTTGCGGTAAAAAGTGGAGAGAAAAAAATATTAAATAATGAGTAATTATTTTTATTATTTTTTTCCTAACTATCCAAATTATGATAGCTGTTGGTCTAATTTCTAAAAAAAGACATATTTATAAATAGGTAAAAAAAAAAACCTAGGAAACCATATATAATATATATATATATTGTAAAGTAAGATAAATGGTGAGATCTCCTCAAGATCTCTACATTTATTCTTTCAAAAACAAATAATAGAAAACAAAAGCTTGTTTGGCTACATTTGTTTTGTTTTGTTTTGTTTTTACGCGGATCTTCTATGTATCAAAATTACTTATAAATAATAAATGGATGTCAATAAGCTATCACAAATAATTTCCATTAAAAAATAAACAGAACCAATTAGAAATAAATAAAACTGGCCGGCACACGATGACAAATGTTAGTACTGATTTGGTTTAATATTACTTGGTGAAAAAACATGAAGCGTGTTATAATAGCCACTCTGGGCTCCTTCCAATATATATCAACTTTGTTGCCAGTACGATTTGATTTTTTTATATGAGATTGCTACGGTAGGGGCGTCTCTACGTAAGGTCACGCCTTAATTATCGTTGGATGAGAATCTGTGAGGAACAACGGGAATCTATAGAGAATCTATTTATATACAGATTTCCATCCAACGGTGAATAGACAGGGCCCTACATAGGGGTGCCCCTACTGTAGACGCATCCCTTTTATATATATATATATATAAATCAATATAAAATCATAAATGAAAGTAAAAAGACCATACATGACCTCACTGACACTACGTCATAATTAAACCGGGTCCGTAAGGCATATTAATTTATTAAAAAAAAACCCCATAATTTTAAAAAACAAGCATTTTCGCTAATTTCAAATAAAATTTTCTATTTGTATTTTTTTAATCAAATCTCACCAGATTCACATATACAGTCAAAATTAGAGTTTAAAATTATTGCAGAGTCGTCTTTATTTTCTAAAAATGTCCTATTTGTACCGACAAAAATAGCCTTAAAGCAACAATTTTAACCGAAAAATCGTAGTCTTTTAGAAATTCAATAATAACAACTTTCAAACACACAAAAATTCTTTTTATGAATTTTGTTATCTGATTTTAAAAGTAAAAAAACATTCGTTTAAAATAATTTTAAGTCGAATTTTGATGATAAATGCGAATCTAATAAAATTTGATATAAAAACATAAATAAAAAGTTTTATTTATAGTAACGAAAAAGCGTGAATTTTTTTCACTAAAAGACTAAATTTTTTGGGTTTTTATGATATCATCCCTATTAGCATATTAAATCAAAAGAGGGGGTCCTCAATTTGAATATGCCACCGGTCTGATGAAGCCTTTGATATTTACTATTTAGACATATTTACACCAAGTCTAATCCACCAAACATTCGCTTAATCGCTTTTATATCAGAATGGCAGGATTCAAAATTGGGAGTTGAGACTTAAGACTGCAAGGTAGTCTCAACGATCGCGCTCTACGACTTTTTTCTTTTCTTTTTTTTTTTTCTTACTTTTTTTTCCCGTAAGGCTCCGTTTGGAATTTGAATTTTGAAAAGAAAAAAAAAAAATTCTAAAAAATTACATTTTCCCTTATTTGGATTAAAATAAAAAATGATAGAAATTTTTTTCAACAAAAAACGAGAGTTTAATCTGATTACATTTTTTTGGTATATAGAATTTTGACATATTAATTAGTAAAACTAAAAGTGTTAAAATAAAGTTTTATAAACTTTTAGAAAAAAATGTTTTCCTTTCTTTTTTGGGCACGTCTACAGTAGGGGCGCCCCTACGTAGGGCCCTGTCTATTCACCGTTGGATGGGAATCTGTATATAAATAGATTCTCTACAGATTCTCGTTATTCCTCACAGATTCTCATCCAACGATAATTAAGACATGACCCTACGTAGGGACGCCCTTACCGTAGCCATCCTCTTCTTTTTTTTATAATTTTTTCTTCACAATTTTTTTAATTTTCTCCAAAATTCTGATTCCGAAAGGAGCTAAGGGTAAGTTTAATTGATATGATGGAATTTGGACTACTACTTTAACTCGAGACATACAAACATGACATGATCGAATGTGTTGTCCCATGTTCCCCATAGTACAGAGCTGCTTTTTGGTTTCACAATTTGGAATAGTGTTGACTGTTAATTTTGATGACTTTTTCATTTTGTAATATTCTATGGTTTTTAATTAGGATTTGAACTTTTGGTTTTAAGATTTATAATAATCAGACAGAAACTATCTAATCAAATATTGTTTGACATTTTTTTTATATAATTTTTCGAGTGATTAAAGTAATTGTCCCAATATTAAAGTGTTTCATAATCAAATTAAAAAGAAGTTAATCTATGAGCGTCGCGTTCACCTATAAAGTTATATAAAAAAGGTAAATATTGTTTATTTAGCTCATTCTTCGGGCTACTTTACTCGATCATATATTTACACCAAGGAAATATAATTAATTAACCTAATAATTAGAAAATTTTATCTATTATAGAAAAAGAAACGTTGAGATTTATATATCCAAAATTTCTTAGATAACCTATATTTACATATAACAAAAATAGGAGTGAAGGTACTGTTTTACAAAGGTCCAATTTTAATAATATTTATTTGAGGAATACTATACCTACTCTTTTTTTAATTATATAGTTTCATTATTTGACATGTGTACTCTACTAAATTTCTAACATTATATTTGTATTACAAAACATATTAGAGTTTACATTATCAAGTAGTGAGATAGAAAAGTGAAAAAAAAAAAATAGTGAATTTAAAATTCCATTTATTTTTCAAGTAGTTTTAGTTTTATTTGAACTCGTTAAATGTATCAAATGTAGGTATATGTGAAATATCCATGAAGATGAGGCCACATAATACTAAATACCAATGTTTCTAAGTGCGAGTGATCCGCAAACATTTAATTAAAAGAGAAATTAAGCAAGTCATTATCAATTTTGACCTCTTTTTTAAGCTTGTGATGAAAATAGGGCCGGCTGAAGGGATAGACTACTAAGGCAATGGCTTATTATGGGTTATACCTAATTGTAGTTATATTTTTGAGAAATTTAGGTAGATGACCAATATTTTAAATTTGATTACGTAAATATCCACTTTTTAAACTTTATAGCTAAATGTCCAAGTATATATATTTTTACACTTAGTAGATCACCATAACGGTACATGTAAAAACAAGGAAAAGAATTTGCACTTTAATTTTTTTTTCGGGTCTAAAAAAGGTGAGAACTTGTGTTTTCACCATATCCAGTGTCATTTTTGGAAGTGTAATTTAGAGTACCTGCCTTTTTGCTTATTTCACCAGTACATGGATTTTCATTGTAACATATAGGTTGATACATATTTTTAGGCATACATTATGTAAAATACGTACAATATACACGTACATATTTACAATATGAATGTTTATCTGTGATATAAATTATAAAATTTAGATCAATTTTTATGTTATATTTATCTATCAATTTCAGTTATTGTGCTGAAATATACTGGGTATATAACTTTTTATACTTGGTATATAAAATTTTACACATGATACATAAACATACATATCGGACATTTTGCTATAACATTTGTTAAAGGGATATTTACTTAAATTGGACCTAAAATTTGGTCATATTTCTATAAGACCTATCTTTTTGGGCATAATATAATTAAATTATGTTTTAGATTATAATACCTCTTAAATCTACTATATCTAATTCAAAATTTATATTTTAGGTTTGTAAAAGGGAAAAACTCAAAATTAATACTCGTAAAGAATTAGCAATATTTTCGTTTAAATAAATAGTTGATTTTGTTTTAATGAAAAATCTCATACAATTAGCAACAGATATATATACATTCTTATCAATGAGCGAAAAATAAACATTGTACTCTATATTATTTCAATTAGTTTGTTTCCTTACTATAAAAAAGAAAAACTGATTACATAAATGAAAATAATATGTTACTAGAACTACTATTCATCAACATTCAATTTCCTGATTACATAAATGAAAATAATATGTTACTAGAACTACAATTCATCAACATTCATTTTCCTATTTTCATTCGGCACTTACTAAATTCACTTTAAACTGGTACCGTGTTTGATATCTTTAGTTCTATCAAAAGTTATGAAACTGCTCTTACTAATTTCATGTTTTATTTTGTTTTTAATATTTTCTATTTTTGAAATTTCTGTAATATCAAAAGTTATGAAACTGTTCTTACTAATTACACGTCCTTTTAGATTATTTCTTTGTAATATGTTTAATTATAGTAATAACTATATATATTGAAGACATGAATAAGGAAAAAGAAAACTAATTGAATATAAAAAAAATTGGTGATTTTTTTAAAAAATTTATAGTTTAATAATTAATTTTAAATGAATTATGAGACGAAGAAGTAGAGATAGTATATAAATAAAGATTGTAAATATATCAATAATGAAACGTGTGAAACTATATTAGTCAATTTTAAAGAATAATTACAACTAGTTTTTAAAAAGCCTCTTTTCAAGTTTCGCCTAAGGCCTCCAATTGTGTTTAGACAGAATTGAATGAAAATAGGGACAAACATGGAAACTCATTTATAAAACTAGAGCCTAAGACTTTCATTATATGAGGAATTCAAAAATTTTAAAATTACCCATAAATTCGATCCTAGTTGAAAAATTTTGACCATGTCAAAAAAAAGCAAAGTAAAGAAGGCACATGTAGGGAATGTGGCTGGTCGTATTTGATTAAGTTAAAATTTTTCGATTGGAGTCGAGCTACATCTAAAAATAGATCAACTGTGGTCAAAATTTTTCGAGCCCAATCAAAGAGAAGCGCAATCGAAATTGGGATTGGCAATGATAATAAAGTGTTGGGGTGATGGTGATAACATAGTAGCAAAAATAGTTTGAGACTTGTTGGAGAAAAATATATTTTAAGATTGGTTAAATAATAGGGTATCCAACTAATTTGATATATATAATATAATAATGAGGATTAAATTGAAAAAAATTGGGAATGAGTTCCTTTTTTCATTACGATATTAGAACTTAAATTCCCTTATATAATAAAAATAAATATGCTGACAAGTATGATGTGAAACAGAAAATTTGAGATTCATTATATTAAAACTAATACAATATCAATAAGAACGGGACAGTTAATATAACGACTTGCCAAATATATAGTGCCAAGCAATATAGATTGCAATTTGTTCTTGCAAAATGGTTGGAAATTCAACCTTTTTTCAAATTAGGGACAAAATGATTTTTTTAGGATATGACTAGTAGTACTACAATAGTAATTATTGTAATTAATGAAAACTATTAGTCTAAAAAAGTCATTCTGGAAAGTAATCACAATCGGTTCTTTTAGTAGCTATCCACGCCTTTTTGAAAAAAAAATTGAAAAATACAGTGGCTCAGACTTTTTTGTTTGGTACCGTGTTTTTTTAAAAAAAATATCATTTTTCAAAATTAATTTTAGAAAAATACTATTTTTAAAAGTGGTTACTAGTTATTGGTGTTTAAAATTGATTACCGGTTACTAATTATAACACATTCCTTTTTTTTTTTTCTTTTTTTCTCCCTTTTTTGGTCTCTTTTTTGTACTTTTTATTATTTTTTCTGTTTATATTGCTACTTAAAATATTCTTCTTCCCTCCATTTTATATTTTATTTTAAATAACATTGGTCAATAGTTAGCAATTAGTGTTCAAAAACTGATTACCGGTTACTATTTTAAAAATATTATATTTTTCTAAAATTATTTTAAAAAATAATATTTTTCTAAAATCATTTTAAAAAATAATGTTTTCTGAAAAAAATACGGTACACGAATTAGAACTTGACTATTGATAACATTTTTACAAATCCTAGTCATTTTTTTCTAGTTCTTTGCTATAATTTTAAAAAAGTATAACAATTAGTCAATATCTTATAACTGGTATCATATTAGAAGTGATCCCTAACAAATAAAAGACAAATTGGAATAACTAGACTTTTTGGAAATAACCCAATCTTATTACTTATATGAGTTCTTTTGCAAAATAAACCATTTAAAAACGTAGCTCTAATAATATCATTTGGGCGAAAAAAACATCTTAGGCACGAAGAAACAAAAAAAAAATGATTATCTTGGAAAAAAATATTTGAAGTTTATCTGTTATTATTGGATGGTTCCCACTTCCCACCATCCCATGCCTTCGAGATTATGAGACAGACCAATTTCTTTCTTTGGGATAGACCAAAACACAACCACCCAAACTCATGACCTATCAAAGTCATGTGTACAATTGTGATGCTAACACAGCCACGTCCTTTATGTGGACCTTCAATAATTCTATGTTCAATTTCGTCACGTGATGGTGATGATATATCAAAAAAAGGACTTTTATATGGTATACCAAAAAAGTGATGGTCGGGTACACCATTGGATTCAAGCCAAGAAGGTTTTTTTTTTTTTTTTCGTAAACGGTATACCTGGTAACTTATTATCATCTCACTAGGATTTCAAGCTGCTCCTTGTAAGGTTTATCTTTTGATTCAATCATTTATGGCTTTTGAACCAACTCTGAGTTTTAACTTTATAAGCATTTGACTATTGTTCCATTTAAAGAAGAAAATGCTAATTGAGTTCCCTTTTTTTTTTTTAATCCTAAAAAAGAGGAATTGGTAGTCTTCAGACTCTTCACGCCTGTCATCTAGCGTCTTTTAAAAAATCTATGGCTACCATAAGTGGAACCCTGTGCCTTCACCAACTATTGATTACTGGAGATTAGGAAGAGATAAAGATATAAATTGGAAGAAGACAAATCCAACGAATGCTTAGTCTAACCGCCATGACTATATATGGTAGCACATTTAATTTACAGAGTATCACATGCTACTCCCATATGGTGGCATACTGGCATTAATCATCTACATACGACATATTTTTTTTCTTTGATAATTCTTAGGAAACGATCACTCTAACGCTCTTAAAATGTATTACATTATCGCAAAATAAAATAAAACGCTCTAAAATTGTAAACTTTGTATGATTGTACCTTTGCTACCTTTGGCAATATCAAAAGGTTCCCCGAGTCATCTCGTTCAAACTTCTAATCTATTGAAGCTTTTATAGCGTAGCTGCATAAGTAATCTACTAGTTCAAACCCTTGTGTATCTAAATTGTTTTTTAATAATTTAGTGCTAACAAGAAAGATTGACACGCTTATACTCAACATGAAATAATTTTGTTTAGTAATTAATTAAGTATTGAATAATACAAGAAATATTGTTTAATAATAATAAACTAATTCATTAACTATTTTAAGAATTAAAGTATCTTATTGGTTTGACTCTAAGGTGGGGGGTTTAAAATACATTAATGTTTTACCAAAAGTTGAGTGCTCTAAAGTTTTACAGTCAAAGATTTAGCAGAACATGCTTATACGTCAAACGTAAACCAAGGACTGTATTTGATTTGGAAATTGGAAACCAATTATTTGAGCTCCTGACAACATTTACCGTCTCAAATTTACAGATTTGCCCCTTTCAAAAAAAAAAAAGAGAATTTTCACATCTTCCTAATTATGACCCTTTGTTATAAACTCCGACCGCATGACCAACTACCTCACTCTTTCGACCTAATATGGAAAAACACTAATTCCCACCACGCTCCAAATCCAAAGCCTCTAGACAAGTCTATCTTTTCTTTTATGATTTTTTTTTTTTTATAAAAAAAGGTTAAATGGGTAATTTCTCATGCCCCATAAACTGTAATTATCTCATTATAAAATCTCCAAAATCTCATTTTAGACCACAAGAAGTCATCTCAGCACCAAAAAATGGAGGCCATAAAACCTTCCCACACAGCCACATACGACATCGAAGAAGTAAACGACGACTACAGCCCTTTACAGGGCCACCCCGCCGTCACCGGCGGCGACCCTCCAAAGAGTCGCCGGAGATCCCTGAAGGGGTTCTGCGTGATCGTTGGGTCCGTCGTTTTTCTGGTGTCGTTGGTCGCATTAATCAATGTGAACCAAACAGAACAAGAGCCCAGCTCAGCAACAGTAACAGGCGCAGAAGCCCAAAACGACAAGTCGTCGAGTAGTAGTAGTAGGAATCATAAGGTGTCGTTTTTGGAGCCTCGAGGCGTGGCCCAAGGCGTATCGGCGAAATCAAACCCAGCTCTTTCCGAAGAACTTTCGTACAACTGGACAAACGCTATGTTTTCTTGGCAGAGAACGGCCTTCCATTTTCAACCGCAGAAGAATTGGATGAATGGTAGGTACAACCAAGAATTTATTAATTAATTAGTACCCTTTTATTTTTATTTTTATTTTATTTTTTGAATTTTAATCGCTTCTGAAGAAAATTTTTTGATCAATTTAGTTAGGAATTAGCCTTTTTTTTTTAACCCCTAAATCCTAATTATTGTTACTTTTTGACTCTTGTTTTTGATTGTTTATTGTACTTAATGGTACTAATGACTTGTATTTTGTTGGTCATTTCTCAATTATCTTTGGTGGCGGCCGTACTGGAATTTGATGATCTGGTTGCGGTGCTTCAGATCCTGATGGTAAGTCCCTACAAAAGAGCATATTTGTTTTGTTCTACTCGATCTATCTTATTAAGCTTAAGCTAACTAAAGCTCTTAAGATACTATGACGTCTTTTCTTATTAGCAAAGCAAGTCACTACTGTTATCTGCCTTGTTTAATAGTTTTGTTAGTATTGTTTCTTTTTAGACCACAAAATTAAAACAACATCCAATTCCCACTGCTCTATTGTTATTAATTTTTGCTACTCATTTTAAAGTCAAATATTTTTTTTTTATAAAATTAAAGAATACAGCTAATGTTAGGCATTAAATTAGGGAAAAATTCTGGAGATTTGGCTTTTTTCTTATATATATTAAAAAAAAAAAAACACCTTGCAGAGATATCATACCTGATATTTCAAATAATTGGGACGTATAAGATTTTCCGACCACTGTGCATATTGGCAGTTGGCATGGTCTCTATATGTATATTATTTCGAATTATTGTGGTTCACTAGTTTATTACATTAAGCTATGCTGCTATGATATATATAAAAAAAAAAAAAAGAAAATTTTAATTTAGTGAAATCACTTGCAAAGAAAAAAGAAAAGGAAACTAATGTAATTTAAATTACATTTTCTTGTTTGTTTGAGAAAAAGTAGAGAGTAAAAAAAAAAATGTATAAATTGCTGTTGCTTTATGAGTTGTGGGCCAATCAAAAGAGTTTCTAGCACGGAAAGTTGGATATGGGGCCCAGTCATACTTTGTCCGGGCGGCAGACTTATGCCCAATAAACACTATGCCTTGTGGCCCCCACATTGAAGAATTGATCTTTGTAAGAATGATGTGGCTCTCCCGCGCTGTAATTTGTCCAGAAACTGCTAGTTAGTAGTTACTAATCTCACGTGCTACCGTTTGCCGTGTCCCACGTGCCATGCTCCTAATCCACCGCTCTCTGCTTCCACGTTCTACCTACCCCACAATGGTGGTTAGTTCGGATACTCGGATAATGCATTCAGCTCGTTTGGATGTTATTTGTGTCATCACTGAAAGTTTTTTTTTTTTTTTTTAAATTTAATTTTCTTTGACTATTAGGTAAAGATAATCAAGAAAGTACATCTGATTCTTAGCCATTTTGGGGGGTCATAATAAATAATATATAGTGCAAAAGCGTTTCATTCTTTGAACCCGACAAATGCACAAAAATCACGTTAATAATATTATAGTTTAGCATTATTGTTAATATATGTGTGGGGGTTAATTATTTTATAGGCAATGTGATAGCTAATGTTAGCAATATCAGTAAACAAATCTATAGCAATATTATAATATGAAATCCTCTATTATTCACTACTCAGAATCTCGGTTCTAGTTTTAGGTTCGAGTCACACCGAAAGTAGGGTGAAAATTTATTATCCTTAATAAAATGGGGTGAGGATTAGGTAGTAGTAAGTATTTTTTTTTAATTTGTAATAAGTGAAGGTCATTAGTTAAACTATATTTTAAAAAACTAATAATAAATAATATGAAATCCTCATATTTGGGGAAAAAAAAAAAAAGTCTACTATTGATACCATCAATGTTCAAAAATTAGATCCTATCGTAATCAACTAATACAAAAGCGTGACAAATGGTAAATATTGATTAGAAGTACGCTATTTGTTGAAAAAAAGCTAAGTATCACGATAAATTATCTTAAATAACTGCAGTTAGTGGCAATACTACATACTACTTTTATTTTTATTTTTTTATAAATAATTTGTTAAGATGTGTAAACATTCTTATTTCGTGTGGTATGATCGCAGGTCCGCTCTATTACAAGGGTTGGTACCACCTATTCTACCAGTACAACCCGGATTCGGCAGTGTGGGGCAACATAACATGGGGCCACGCCGTCTCATCGGACTTGATCCACTGGCTCTACCTCCCTTTCGCTATGGTCCCGGACCACTGGTACGACATCAATGGTGTCTGGACTGGTTCCGCCACAATCCTACCCGATGGCCAAATCGTTATGCTCTACACTGGATCCACAAATGAATCCGTTCAGGTCCAGAATCTTGCCTATCCAGCCAACCTATCTGATCCCCTCCTCCTCAATTGGGTCAAGTCCGAGAAAAACCCGGTACTTGTCCCACCACCGGGTATCGGTCTCAAAGATTTTCGTGACCCGACGACCGCGTGGATTGGACCCGACGGGAAATGGCGGATCACAATCGGCTCAAAGGTTAATAAAACTGGGATTTCGCTCGTGTACACGACCACTGACTTTACTAGTTATGAGCTCTCGGACCGGTACTTGCATGCGGTTCCGGGTACGGGTATGTGGGAGTGTGTGGATTTTTACCCGGTTGCTGTAAACGGGTCGAACGGTCTGGAGACTTCGGTGAATGGTCCCGGGGTTAAGCACGTGCTGAAGGCTAGTTTGGACGATACGAAGATTGATCACTACGCGGTTGGGACGTATTTTGTGGGAAATGATACTTGGGTACCCGACAACCCGAATAAGGATGTGGGTATTGGGTTGAGGCTGGATTATGGAAGGTATTATGCGTCTAAGACATTTTATGACCAGAACAAGGAGAGAAGGATCCTGTGGGGTTGGATTAATGAAACGGATACCGAAGCTGATGACCTGGCAAAAGGATGGGCTTCCGTTCAGGTATTTGTGAATTGTGATTCACCATAAGGGTATTTTGGTAATTTTATTAATTATTTTAAATGACAATATTAATTAATTGGATGCAGACAATTCCAAGAAGTGTGTTGTTTGACGCTAAGACAGGGACCAATGTACTTCAATGGCCAGTGGACGAGATTGAGAGCCTGAGACTGAGCAGTAGCGAGTTCACTGATTTGGTGGTTGAACCTGGCTCAGTTGTGCCGCTTGATATAGGCTCGGCCACACAGGTTTCGACTACAATTAACTTTGTTCAACTTTATTATAGAGTTTAGTATAGTTATAACGTCTAATTTATTACTTATTATGGTGTTATTTTGTTACTGAAAATTGTATGACATGTAGTTGGACATATTCGTTGACTTTGAACTGGAGTCGTCGGGACTAAGGGAGGCCGTCGGCAACGACATTACCGGTTGCGGTGGTGGTGCCGCAGATAAGAGCGAATTTGGACCATTTGGTCTTCTAGCTCTAGCCAACGACGCACTTTCAGAGCTAACTCCTATCTATTTTCGTCATGGCAAGGCTAATACTTATTTCTGCGTGGATGAAAAAAGGTTTGTTTCATTTATAGATGTGCTGGTAATAATGTGCCATTTTATATTTTCTTGGTGGGAATAGTAAATTATTAGCTTCTTCTTAGATAGAGACAAATATAAAGAATTCGTTGTCACTAATTTTTGGTACATTGATAATGCAGGTCATCCAAAGCTAATGGAATTTTTAAACAAGTTTATGGAAGCCAAATTCCTGTCCTCGACGACGAAAAATTCTCGTTAAGAGTACTGGTAAGTGGAGAATTTTTCCTCTAGTTTCTTTCTTGATCTATAAATGAACCTTTGGTTATAAATATGCTCGATGAATTATTACTTTGTCAATTGTATGCCCTGAATATTAGCTTGAGGAGAATTAAGTTGTTAGCTAGCTAGATCTTGCAATACGAAACACAAAGTTTAAAAGTAACCAATTAATAATGTAAATGTGGGTACTAATTAATCAGGTTGATCATTCAATCGTGGAAAGCTTTGGTCAAGGAGGAAGGAGAGTTATAACAACAAGGATTTATCCGACGGAAGCCATCTACGGCGCAGCCCGACTGTTTGTGTTCAACAACGCCACAGGAGCGACCGTCAAGGCCAATCTTAAGATTTGGCAACTGAACTCGGCCTTTATTCACCCTTATGATCCATTGGACCAAACAGAGTGAAAGCAGTAATGTTGAGCTGAGTTTATTCATCAATATTCATGTTGTCCATTGCTTCGAAAGCGAAGATCTTTGTTTGTGGCAACCAATACTAATGATGCGTTTTTTGTTTTTTGTTTTTTGTTTTTTGTTTTTTGTTTTTTTTTTTGGGCGGGTCCATTTTAGGAGTGTTTGCAATGCGGTTTGACTAGTTTCACTCTTCATTTAGTGCATCAAATCGCACATACTATTGTAGAAACCAGACCAAACTATACCTATATTTGTGGTTCAGTTTGGTTTCCGCGGTTTGCAGGCTTTAGATTTGAGATTAACAAATTAGGCTTTAGTTTTGACAAATTTGACTGATTAAAATTTAATATTTCTTTAAGGAAAAAAACTGATTACATACTAGTTATAAAAGTATAATCTATGAAATTGAAGTTCTAAATAAAATGTTGAAAAAGTAACCAAAAATTCCTTTAAAACATCAAATAAGATATATTTCAATGCCGTTCAATTTGGACGATTGAATATTTGTCTCTAAACCTCATCTCAAACGACCTAGCGTGGTTTGAAGTTTATAAACCGTATTAAACCACATGAGTTAAAAATTTTGCATGGATTGGTGTGATGTGATGCAATTTGACTGGTTTCTATGGTGTGTCGGTTTTTTCGAACACTAGTCAATTCACTTCCGCTTCTCTTTGTGACTGGGAAATGGAATGGGGTCGTTAAGAAAAGAATAAAGATCCCCCTTCAATTTTGGTAGTTATAGGTAAATTTCTACTTGTACTTGACATATGGAGTACTCCACAAAAATTTCTCACATTTTAATTATAGATTATCTGCAAAAAAATAACCTGAAGTATAATATTTCTGTAAATTTAACTATGTTTTTTTGGTTTGTACAAAATTATAGTCCCATATTTCAAATATCTGTAAATTTTTATTTTTTGCATATAAATTGACTAACAAATTTCTCACTAAACACGGAATCTGAATTGAGGATATATTATTTTTGCTAACTAATACAACAAATCTATTGAAAATAACTTAAAATCTTTAACACCAATCAACTAATTTGAACATATAAAGTACAAATTTACAGAGATTTGAAATATAGATGCATAATTTTACACAAAACAAAGTCAAAATTATAGAAAAGTCATATTTCATAATATTTTTTGTACGATTATCTATTTAATTATATAAAAAAGTATAGAGAATTATAGACCAGAGTGTAAAAAAAAAATGGTTTTCAGCACTCTTTTTAAGATAAATGTTTGCTAAAATATTAAATACTAAATGAAGAAAATAAAAATCTTGTCAAAACAATCTTTAGTTCTATTGAAATTTAGTTACTCATACGGTGAAAATGCATGATAAAAATTAGTGGAGTGGTCCGAGACTCCGAGTGCACGCAAGAATATGAGGAATGAGGATAAAGCACCATTCCGGCAATAGGCAATACCATGTCATTGGAATTTGGAGTGAACAATTAATATATATATATATATATATTTGAACAAAGAACAATCATCGATGTTAGTTAGCATGTATACATTTTTATTGTTAGCCATTAATTTTTACTCCTGCAAAAGGTAGAAACATGTTCCAATGGTAATTGTTAACTGTGACAAACAATTCTAATAAAAGTTAGAAGAGTATTAGAAGCACTTTCTCTCTTTTACACTGTCACTCTAAGACGTGAGGTGAAAAATATAGCGTTGGTAGCACTCCTCTAAAAATTACTAATTCAAAAGTTATACTAAAAGTACTTCCAAAAAAATTATTCTAGAAAATAAAAAAGTCTCAATTTTCTGGTAATGGACCTCATTAAAATTATTTTTACACTGAAATAATTTTTTTTATAAGTGTTTTGAAAAATAACTTTTTTTGGAGTATCGCATTATTTTGTAATGGTCACAAATATTATGTTATTCGTGACTGAAAAATTCATTTTTCAAAATACTCCTTACAACATTATTTTAGGGAAATTAGGCCTTGTATAGTATTTTTAGAAAAAAAAAATGAAAAACGTGGGCTAAGTTTTTATAGATCCGGTATGGTTTTTATTAGAAAAATATCATTTTTAAAAAAATATTTAGAAAATATCATTTTCTAAAATAGTAACTAATAACCGGTAATCAATTTTCAAAAACTAGTAATTAGGAACCAAAAGTATTTATAACTGATATATAACTGGTTGGTAACAGGTAGCCAGTTTTTTGAAATTGGTAATTAGTAACCATTTACAAATATTATTTTTTAAAAACTTTTTAAAAATTCATATTTTACTACGTTTTAAAAATTTATATTTTTATAATAAAAACTGTACGAAAATTAAGAAAAAAAACTGACATCTGTACTTTTGTAATTCTTTTGTGTTTTACAGGTAAAAGTGTTAAAAACTCATCAGTTTAGTCCGTATCATTTTCCAAGAAACAAACCCGATAGACTCGTTCGATTACAAGTCCAGATGGAATAGGCCCAATGACTGATGGGGGGCTTATTACCATGTGTTGGCAGGCTTGCGTGGTTCTAACTTTTTTTTTCTTTTGTGTGTTATTTATCTGTTTGTTTTGTGAGAAACTAGATTAGGTGTCTGTTTTGGACACTTGTTTTTATTTTAACAAATATCTGTTTTTTTTTTCTTTCTTTAGTTTATTTTCAAGTATATCGATTAATATATTGGGTATATCAATAAAAATCACATATTTATTCGGTATATTAACTCATATTTTTGGATGTAAATTAAAAAAATATTTAAAAATTATAAAAAAATTTAATGACTTTAAAACATTGGCTAAAAGACCTATTATTTTTTTGGGTATCCCTCTCCCCAGAAATGGTTCTAATTTGCTATTGTTAAAAACAAATAGCCCAATCCTGTCCCAAAAAATAAATAAATAAATAAATAAATAAGAAACAGCCCAATCCTTTCCAAAAAATTAAAAAGAAAAAAACAAAACAAATAGACCAATAGACACCTTTTTATTTACTTTTTACTTTTCCCCTTCCCTCGATATTTATACAACATATAGGTCAGAGCTCCAATGTGACCTCTAGTGATTTTGTTAACAAACAAACAAAAAATTCCAGAGACTGTTTGGAAGGAAAAAAAAGGAGTAAAGAGACAAATAGGGACTCCAAAACAGGGGAAGAAAAATCGATTATTGTACAATTGAAATTCAAAATAGAATTATAAGCTCAAAATAGATTATCCAATTGTCATGTATAAGTCACAAGGGTGCTAACATGTTAAACTAACAATTTCTTATTTTATTTATTTCCTGCTGTGAGACTTTCACAAAATCCTTGAAGTTTATCTTTCTCAAGTTCGAAAACTACATTTGTCAATTGTGTATTTATTTATTGTTTTAATATTTGTGAGGGAATATTTTATATGAAAGTGAAAATTAGAGAGACAGAGGTGGTCTAAGACTGGGGTTCTTGTCATGTTCTACTACTCTTAACTTCAATTAATTTTTTCCTCAAAAAAAAAAAAAAAAAAAAGAACTTCTATTAATTTTTAATTCATTAAATCCCTATATATGACCGTTAGCTATTTCATTAACTTTCTTTTATTTGATATTCCAAATCCTGAAACATATTTTACTTTTCCTTAAAACGCCACATATGGTTGGTCGCAGTAGTCCATTAGTCCTACCAATTCACTGCTTAACTTACGGGATCATATGGGTAATGCGTAATGAATATGTCTTTAATTGTTTTTTTTTTTTTTTAAACTTTAATTGTTTTATTTTAAGAAAACAAGTTCTTATTTTATCTTTAGGGAGTTGCGGTCCAGCAACTTACTTTATTAAATGAATCATACGTGTATATATTTTTTTGTCTTTTGTGGACAACTCTTTAAGATTATCTTAACTATTCTTTTTATTTTATTATTATTTTTCTTTTGGTTACAGCGCAAAGCCGCAAATGATTCCAAATTCTTATTTAACCGAGGTTTTTGTCCTCAATATAAATAAATAATCCTTAGGAAGGCAGTTAAAGCCGAGGATAAAATATGGATATAGATATATATTCAGTACAGCTTTGGCTCGTAATTCTTTGCAGAATCAAAATGTGCTTCCTTTTCAGTAGCATTATGGAGTAACAATTCATTTTTGTTATTGTTATTTTTTTTTTACCTGAATAACTCATTTATAACGTATAAAGTTTACTTTACATTAAAATAAATTCCACAAATTTCTTGGAGGAAAGGAGAGTGATCCGTTTATATAGTTAAGTTGTTTTATTGGATATCATCTCTCAATGAAAGAAGATTAAAGACACCAAAAAAATAAAAAGTTCTTTTACCCTTAACCGATTCATCATGGGATAAAATTTAAAAGTTATAAAACCCAAACTTATTCTTATTGTTTTTCTTTATTTTTATTTGGCGTCTACCGTAGGGGCGTCCCTACGTAAGGCCCTGTTTATACACCGTTTGATGGGAATCTGTGTATAAACAGATTCTCCACAGATTCTCATCAAACAGTGTATAAACAAGGGCTTATATAGGGGCTCCCCTACTATAGTCGTCTCCTTTTTATTTTTATTGGGAAAGTGCTAGTTGCTTACTACTATCTTAATTAGGAGCAAAAGCTAATGAAGAAAGAATATTCAAACAAAACTTTTAGTAAAGCCTGTATCTAGAAATGGTCTAATACTAGATTTCCAGTGTGAAATTAAAAGAAATTAATCACTAGACTTCATATGTAAAAATTGAAGTTTCTACAAATTTGATTATTACTTATTAGTGTCAAGAATGATATTGTACTGTTTACAAAATGACAATCTTTTTTTTTTTTTTTTGTGTAAAGAGTAATATTATACATCTTAATAAACGTAAAATAACTTAATTAATGTGACATTATATAATTTATTATTTAATTTTTCTTTTTTCTTCTTCTCTCGCTCCGCTACTTTTAAACACACATCATTTGAGTTATTTCTTTTAGATAATTTGTCACCATGTTTAATATTTTTATTTTATAGTGCTGCACAACCATTCATGGACTTAGATTGCAACGTATTGAAGTAAGTGATGCAATTCATATTAGGACGATATTACATGACTTTACAAAATTGGATTTTTGCAGAATAGATAGCTATATGAATTCCATAAATTGTTATTTAATTAAAAATCTGAAATTGTGGGTCAAATTCTAGTG
The DNA here is from genome assembly GCA_002914845.1 of Trema orientale. Taxonomy (NCBI): domain Eukaryota; kingdom Viridiplantae; phylum Streptophyta; class Magnoliopsida; order Rosales; family Cannabaceae; genus Trema; species Trema orientale. The sequence goes on along the minus strand of JXTC01000094.1, from coordinate 877,786 downwards.
TTATTTTTCATCAATTATACAATCAAATTGATTTTTTCTCTCTAATTTTCCATGGTATAAATATTCTTTTTCTTTTTTGGTGGCATTTATGTCGTCTTTCTCACGTTCTCCATGTTATGCATTGCAAATCAACAGTGAACATATAAACTTGATTTTCCGAACGGCAACGAAGTAAAGTCCAATAACATTTTTTTTTCCCTGAAGAAAAAAGCCAAAAAAAATTTTTTTTTTTGAACTGAAGTCCAATAACATTAATATAGTAGGAAAGACGAACAAAAAATAATAAATAAATAACATAGCATCTAAAGTTTCTGCTGCACCATGTGCAAGTTTAGTTTATTGCTTTATTCAAGAATCTTAAAATATTATCGAATTCATAATATTAAAACCTATTTTATATTTTAGGTGGTGCAGTAGTGTCTTTCTATTGGCCATATTTTCCCTTTCATTTATCAGTATTATATATATATATATTATATTCTCTCCTTTTCATTATTTTCCCTAGCGTTGACTGTTGACCATTGGTGCGTGGGTGAAATTGTGGCTAAATTGTGCTTGAACTCCAATATTTTTTTACTTTAAATAACTCCAACACCATATTACGAGTACTTTTCGTGTTTTCCTTTATTTTTATTTCTTATTTTTGGATTTTAATTCATAAACTTAGTGTCAAAGACAATATTTTTTTTTTTTAAATTCCGTTGTTTTGTTGATATATAACAAAATGAAAAAACGTTTACTGCATAGAGCTTTAGAAGGAATGATACTTTTTGACTAGAGAATTTTTCTCTTTGTCATTATTATCTTTTTTTTTTTTTAAAGATTATCATTATGATTCAATACTGATTACAACAACATATAAATGTTTAAAAAAAAACAGAAAATAAAAATAATAAAGAAAGAAAAATCCAAGAAGCACAAACCCAAGTGCGCAAATCCAAATTACAATTAATTACGATCTTGATCATCACCATCCAACATTACCATTTCTTTTTTGAAATGATTACCATTTTTAACACATCAACATTACCATTTTAACCACTATAAACTTTCAATGACCATAATTTAGATAGTCCAACTATCAAATCCAATGAATAAGTCCTAGCCACTCCCACCTCGAAATCAGATTTCCAACATTTATTGACAATGAAAGTAGATAATGACTGGAGAAATAAAGAGAGAAACACGCCTCTAAGTGGAAACCCCATTAAACCTCATTATCATCACGATCGAAAACAATAATAACTCTCAACTTACCTATGCCAATTTGGCAACAATTGTTTTTAAACATTATGAGAGAAACTACAAACAGATTTTCATAGTTCCCTTAAAATGTTTATTTCATTTTATTTTATCTTTTGGTAGCAAAGAATATTGCCTCAAGAAACAATGTGTTCTAAGAGTGTTGCGTAACATGCACTAATAAAGTCTATGAATATATGAATTCACCACCAAGAATAATGTAGATCCTAGGCCTTCTTTATGAGTCTACATTTCACTTTACACTAAATATCACTTTTAGTTTCTTCCCTAACGTTACGATATTAACATACTGCTTCTCTAGATAATATGATAAATTTTGTTGGCCAGGTAATATATTCATAGATTTATTTTGATACTTTAAATTATTTGGAGAAATAATAGGAGTTTGTGAGTTGCGTGGGTGCATGGTTGCAAGTCTATCTCTGTTTTTTTTTTTTTTTTTTGGAGGGGCTATCTCATCTTTTTAGTAGTTGGAAATTGTATAATAAAGATTATATATAGTTGCACATGCTGGTGCTGCTAGTCTCTCGAATACTCCATTCAAGCTGTCTTCCACCATTTAATCCTACCATGTCATTGTCAAAAAAATATATTATTTTAACAATTTACATATAATAAAAACGTACATATAAGACAGATGTAAAGTCAATAACCGGTAGAATGGAAAATAAATGCTCAGAGAGTGTAACTATTATTTGTTTAATTTATATTGAATTAATGTATTAGGTAAGTGGTACAATTTTTTTCCCCTCGTTGAAGGGCGTCGAAAATCTGATTCCAATCACAACCGTTATTACAATACTACTCTCAAAATTGGCGTCTGATTTCGAGGAAGATAAAAATTACAAAATAATTTAACTCATAGCTTTGCTTATTGTTTAAGAAATACTAATGGCACCAATTAATTGTTGCCTCCATTAAGAAATTAGCATTAAGATTTTTGACACTGTTCAAAATCCTTTTCGTAATGTACTATAGAATCAATGCCTTGGTCCAAGTGAGATAGGATAATAAATAGAGGAACCAAAAGGAAGAAGATATTAGAGAATGATTACTTATTTCTTAAGAAAACTGAAAATTTTAGACTTTAGAGATGTTCAATGCTTGAAGTTTTATATATCTTGTTCTTAGGTTTGGCATAACCCATAAGCCAATATATAAATTTGTCCATTATCTACATCTACGTGTTTCTGGTTGATTCTTTTCCTTTTGTTGTATGTTTAAATTGATGATATTTCCCACGATGAAATAATCTATCTATATATATATATTAAGTCTGAAGGAGAGAAAAAGTATAAAAATTCAGATAACTTCTTTGATCACCATTCTATTTTTAAAATTTTTAGAAAATTCTTAATTTTTTCACGATATGATTGGTCCTATTATTATTTTTTCATGCTATGATTGGTTGTAATATATACATGTATTATATAATATTATATTTAGTTTAATATTAATGATACCTTATATTAAATTTAGTTCATCGAACAAATAATTGTGCTATATTCGTCTCATCAAAATAAATGTAATATTAAATACATTATTTAATATTTTATATAATATTATACTTTATATTAAATTTAGTTCATCGAACAAAAAGTTATGTAACATTCATCTCATCAAAATAAATACAGAGATAAATACATTCTTTAATATTGTAATACATTGAACCTAACTATAAATTAGATTTAATGTATGTAATGGAGAGAGAAAGTGTAAAAATTCTGATAGCTTCTTTGATCACCATTCTATTTTTAAAATTTTTAGAAAATTCTTAATTTTTTCACGATATGATTGGTCATATTATTATTTTTTCATGCTATGATTGGTTGTAATATATACATGTATTATATAATATTATATTTAGTTTAATATTAATGATACCTTATATTAAATTTAGTTCATCGAACAAAAAGTTATGTAACATTCATCTCATCAAAATAAATACAGAGATAAATACATTCTTTAATATTGTAATTCATTGAACCTAACTATAAATTAGATTTAACGTATGTAATATTAATACCAACTCGCGCAAAGCGCGGTATAACGTCTAGTTAATATATATCACGAGGGACACATGAAAAGCTTAGAGAAATCCACACGTTTGTGGAAAGGTAATTACGGTTAGTCAATGAAACAAATGGAATGTTTTAAAAAGGAATATGTATAAATTTACGAATATGCTATAAATATTACAGGAACAATTGTATATATACCATAAATATCAAAATACTGGAAAGGCGAATATAAATACAACACGTAAAAGCGATGAACAAAACAAATCTTTTCATTACTTCGAAGAAAAACGAATAATTTTATTATAATTTTTTTTTCTGGGGAGGAACAATTATATTTCTATAATGAGAATAACGGACAATAAATTCACCTGATTTTTTTTTTTCCTTTTCTGCTAATATTGGTTTTGTTATTGCGCCACTAAAAGGGCCATTGTATAATATTAGCGGCTCGATCATAGTGGGAAACGAGTTAAATGTTCCCCAATATAATAATTTTCTTTCCATTATTGTGGTAAGATAATATTCTTTTCTTCAAATAACAAATTATGAACTTCCCCTCGAAAAAAAAAAAGACAAATTATGAACTGAATGGCTATTAACTAGTTGCAAAACTTTTCATTGCCAATTACGTATTTACATTTTACGGACAATTTGTAGACACATATATCTTTATTATTTTGTACATAGCATAATATTTGTTTAGGTTTAGGAAAGTGAATCTTCATCAAGAATTACGGGGATACACCCACGGATAATACCAAGTCTATTTTTTTTTCACAAAATAATTTGATAAATAACTGTTTTTTTTTAATAATATCAATGACATTTTCTAATAGGATTAGAAAATCAATTTGTATTAAACTTTGTATACAACGGATGTGAGATTCGCCTATTGCATAAATATTATTGATTTGATATTATTATCTCGAAAATATGTAAAGGGCATTATAAGTTTCAGAGACATATTTTTTCAAGTGACGCCATAATCACCACATATTAAGAACTAATGCCCTTGTTAGTATTGTTTGTAACTCTGATACCATTTATCAAAATTTATTATCTACACACCGTTTATAATTTCTCAAAATGCATATAGAATAAAAGTAAGACATTATTCTTTATGAATTTCACTACAAACTTATTACGGAGCTTAATTAGTCCCACATATTACTTCAAAAACTGTAAACAAAATTGCAGTCAAAATTGTAAACAAAATTGCAGTCTCTTAAAACTAGCTCTACCATTTTTCATTCATTGTGTTTTTTTGGACATATTACCCTCATACCTTTTGTTTGAAATGATAATTTACTTGAATCAAAATCTGACCAAAGTATGTCTAGACCAATTGATTCGGGACCCAGGTGAGCCAGTTGTTCATTTAGATTCTGCCAACTCAGCTCAAGTGCTAGATTGAATTAATTAGATAAATATGTAATAAATAATTTTATCATTTAAAAAAAAAAAAAGAGGAAAAAGGAAGAGGGGTAGTTACTGGTTAGTACGTCTGGGTGGACTGGGGGCCAAAAAGGGCGAGCATGTGGACACTTTTCAGCAAAATCTGAACGTTAGAAAATCTCACAAGAGAAGGTAAGAGAGAGAGAGGGCCTGGCGCCGAAACTTGTGCATTTTGTTTTAGTGGGGCCACTGATGACTCTTGGCTGTCACTCTCACAACCCTCCACCTCTACCAAGGACCGCCTGTAGCCGGTCATTCAAATTTTCGAGCCCAAAACTCGGAGAAAAAAACTTGGATTTTATTTTTGTTAACTTATGCTAAATAAAGGACAATAGAAGAAAAATATTCTCGACTACGATTCTGTGTCCCCTTTTTTTCCAAAAATTTCGTTTGTAATATTAGAACTTGGCATGAATATATATTTATGCGTAAATAGTATTCGTTACGATGTTCCTTTGAAAATCAGAATATACGAGGTCAAAAATCTTGATTATAATTTAACAAAATACTAGTTTTCATCCGGTATCTTTAAAACCATATTTTTTGAACAGATCAAACACCAGTTCTTTTTAAAAGACAAATTGTATAATTACCAAAGAGTAATTTTAGTATTCGACTTTTAAATTTTTTTAGTTGTAAGATAAATGGATGATATGAATATTTGACTAGAGAAATTTTGGTCAGTTTCAATAACAATTTGACAAAAAAGTAATGAAAATCTGTTTTGAGGCAATTTTGACTTAAATTTGATGAACTGAGGATACATTTCGCATCTCTAAAAACACATAGTTAATATTTTGCTAAAGAGGCTTTTGATAGTTTCCCAAAATACAAAAAGCGAATTTTTTTTGTTCAAAATTCTGATTTTTGTTTCCTTTTAAGGAAAAATAAATACGGCGTGTAACCGGTTGAGGCAGTAAACGGTGACCAAACGCGTTAGGGTCCAAAAAAAATGTGTTCATAAACGGGGAGAGAGGGTTTAGAGCAGAAAACGCTGTGCGCTAATGTGAAAACGAAGAAGCTCATCCTTTAGATATATAAAACACCCAGAAGAAAGCCCAGTTGGTTTGATTAATGTGAAGAAAGAAAAACAAAAACTTGAATCTCGTATCTATAGCTTTCGGGTGGTTTTGATGGCTTTGCTTCAGAGGTCTCTGTTCTGCTCTGTTTTTGGTTTGGTCTACATTCTTCTGGTTTCGAATCTGTGTTTGGCCGCTGACCCGACCGTTTCTTACGAGTTCCATGTCTCTTACATCACTGCTTCTCCTCTTGGCGTTCCTCAACAGGTTCGCTTCTCCACTCTCTGTTTTGTTGTTCTTTTTTCATTTTAATTTTTGTTTTTCATGTTGGGTTAGTTTGGTTTTGATGCTCGGTGATTTGAGTGCTAAGTTGGGCCTTTTTTTGGATTTCATTTCGGTGTTGGACATGCTGGGAAAGCTATTTTGACATTTTCTTGTATTGGGTATTTTTCATTTTTGGAGTAGTCTTTTTGTCTAAAGCCTTCTATCATATCATAATGATGAGAGTTTTTCCCAGCAAAAAGGGAAAAAAAAAAGCTCAAAAATATTTATTTGATTTTGGGTTCACTCAAGTGGTTTAGCGTTATATGGGTTAGTTTTTGTATTTTTCCGAGATCTGTGATTGTTTTAGTTTGTCATTTATTTGTTCATATGTTTTTTTGGTTCAACTCGTGGACTGAGATTTATGCATACTTGAGTTTTGGGTATTAAGATAGTATGTTTCTAATTTTTTCTTTTTCTTTTTCAATTGCAGGTCATAGCAGTTAATGGGAAGTTTCCAGGCCCTCGTATTAATGCCACTACAAACTATAATGTCATTGTGAATGTGTTCAACGAATTGGATGAGGATCTCTTGCTAACTTGGTAAGGTTTGTTGACAAGTCTCTTTCGTTTGATCTTTCTCACCATTGTGTTTTCATACATGAAAATGTGTCTGTGGGACAGGTCTGGCATCCAAATGCGGCGTGATTCGTGGCAGGACGGTGTTCTTGGAACGAATTGTCCCATCCCTCCAAAATGGAACTGGACTTATGATTTTCAAGTCAAGGATCAGATTGGTAGCTACTTCTACTTCCCCACTCTCAATTTCCAGAGAGCAGCAGGTGGATTTGGTTCTTTTGTCATCAACAATCGAGACATCATAGCGATTCCTTTCGCGGAGCCTGATGGCGATATTGAAATTTTTATTGGAGATTGGTATACAAAGAATCATACTGTGAGTATTTTGTTTTTCAGTTGATCATTTTCATGTGACTAATGAAGTTTCTTTGAATGGAAAGATTGAAATAGTAACAATATTTTTGTTTTTCTTCTGTTTATGTAGGCATTAAGGGAAGCCTTAGATGCTGGAAAAGAGCTTGGGATGCCAGATGGTGTGCTCATCAATGGAAAAGGGCCATATCGTTACAACACCACTCTTGTACCCGATGGAATTGAGCACGAGACCATCAATGTTGATCCAGGTATGTTCTTGAACTCTATGGGGGATTAAGATTTATGTGCCCTCGTATTTGGACTTCTCTTATCGCTTATTTAGATCCAATATCTTCATTGGCACCATCTTCTTTTCTTTTTGGTTCAAATGATGATTATACTACTTTTCCATTCCATTACAGTCATCAATCTGGGGTTTTTCTTTTTTGTTCAAATGGCGACTGTTTAATCGTATTGTCCGTGGATGTTTCATAGCCAATTGATTAAAATGGTGTTCTTTAATGCAGGAAAAACTTATCGACTCCGTGTGCATAATGTTGGAGTTTCTACAAGTCTGAACTTCAGAATACAAAGTCACAATCTGCTTTTAGCCGAAACAGAGGGACGTTATACGATGCAACAAAATTATACTGACTTCGATATTCACGTTGGGCAGTCCTATTCTTTCTTGCTTTCCACGGATCAGAATGCTAGTACCGATTACTATATTGTTGCAAGTGCTAGGTTTGTGAATGAAACTATTTGGCAAAGGGTCACAGGAGTTGCAGTCCTACACTATTCTAATTCGAAAGGTTCAGCCACTGGTCCTCTTCCTGATTCCCCAGATGATGTTTATGATAAATCGAGATCAATGAATCAGGCACTGAGTATCAGGTTTGTACTGTCTATTTTTATGTGAAATAGTATTGACTATATAGTGGCTATCATAATTCTGGTGCAGTTATTAGTTTGTAATTTATGCCTTGATTTTATGCTATTATAAATGGACATTTAGGTTTTCTTCCCTTCTGACCTGTTTTCAGTTCATTCTTTATTCAAAATCTCCAAATAATTCACTTGTTGATTTGCATATTTCTCTGTTTTTAACAATTTCAGGCAAAATGGATCCTCTAGTGGCGCTCGCCCTAATCCACAGGGTTCTTTTCGCTATGGTTCAATTAATATCACTGATACATATGTGTTAAAGAGTGTTCCACCAGTGACTATCAATGGGACTCGACGAGCTACTCTTAATGGTATCTCTTTTGTTAATCCCAAGACACCAATTAGGCTTGCAGACAAGCATAATGTTAAAGGAGTTTATAAGCTTGATTTCCCAACTAGGCCTCTTAATAGAGCACCTCGAAAAGACATTTCTGTGATTAATGCTACGTACAAGGGATTCATAGAAGTCATATTCCAAAACAATGATACTGTGGTGCAGAATTTCCATATAGATGGTTATTCAGCTTTTGTGGTCGGGTAAGATATTTGTTTTACTTTTGCAGTTGCTTTGTTTTTTTGCACCAAATGTTCGAATGCGTTATGGAACTCGATAACTTGATTGCAGGATGGAGTATGGTGATTGGACAGAGGACAGTAGAGGTCGATACAATAAGTGGGATGCAATATCTCGCTGCACTGTGCAGGTTTGTTTTTCACATTCATATATTTTGTTTTGTTTATCTGTTTTAAGAGAATAGACCACATGATAGTTGCTAGTCTTACTAAAAGATGATTCTGTTTTACTGCTGTGAAGGTTTTCCCTGAGGCATGGACAGCTGTTCTCATCTCTCTTGACAATGTTGGAATATGGAATATCCGATCTGAAAACCTTGACAGATGGTATCTCGGCCAAGAAACATATTTGAGAATCATCAATCCTGAAGAAAACGGTGAAACTGAGTTTGCTGCACCTGATAATGTTCTTTACTGTGGTGCCCTTTCTAATTTGCAGAAGTATGTATTCTTTTACTCTATCTATTCATCTCTTTTCCATTGTAATTGTTTACAAGTTTTAACTCTATTTTTTGTCTGTAACTTCAGGGAGCAGAAACATTCTTCTGCGATGTCGATTGCTAGGAAAAGCTCACAGCTGTTCTTGACTCTACTGATAGCAGTTTTTGCCTTTTCTTTAAGCTGATGTTTCTCTGTCGTTGATTGTTGATGATAAGTTTATTACAATTCCCGGTGGCAACTGTTTCTTGGTAATGTGAGTTGTTGCTGTAGGATTTACAATACAAAATCTAGTTTAGGAATGCAAAAAAAGAAGGAATTTCTAGTACATTTTTTTTAATTGCTTGGTGTTTGATGACATTTTGTTCATTTTAATTGTCCAGGGGTGCTCCACCCGTTTCTTGTAATTCTGGGGTCAATTCTTTGTGCATTTTAAACTTTTACATACTCATTCTTCAGTCTTGATGATTATTACCTCGTTCTCAACACAATCCATCTTTCTCCACCTCTGATATATATCTTCCTGTGATGATTAATTTTGCGCCTTATTTTTTTTTTTGGGGTTACTATTGATATGTCGAGGTTATGTACGTAATGAATCTCAAATGAGTTCTCCTTCCTTGGCTCCTAGCCTAAAGGATTTCCTTGGGCCCATTCTTTATCCTCTGATCTATTGGGCTTTTCATACTCGTTTATAGATTTGGGCTTTGTCTTCAACACATGGTAAATTAGAGTCCGGTTTTAGTTAGCTCCGGTCTATAATTCTTCAACACATATTGTCAACTAGAGTAATATTGGGAACGCCTTTTTTTTTTTTTTTTTGCACTAAAAAATTTGCACTAATTTGTGTGGTGTTAGTTTCAGGCACCACTTTTAAATAGTATAATCTTGCTTATAATGTGTGGTTGAAAATAGTATATTATTTAGTTCTAAGTTTTTGGTTCAAACATTGAGTCTCCCTAATATTGCTCGGTACATTATTATTATATTTCAATGTTCATAATTACTTTTAAAAAAAAATTTAAGAATGTAGTTGTAAAGATGAAACATATTATGAATTTCGGAAAGCTTGGAGTGTGGAGTACAATACGCATGAAGTTGAACCCATGTGAACCTCTAGTCACGCCAAGTCACCCTTTTTAGTTTTACTCTTGAAAAAAAATACAAAATGAATTAAGGTTTTGATGCCATGATCAGTTCGTCAACGCACTGACATGCCTACCTTTATTTTTCTTTTTTCAAAAGAATGTCCTTAGAAACGTATCATTTATCCCTCAAAAAAAAAATAAAAAATGAAACGTATCATTTAATTTGGTATTGAAAATAAGGATGTCCCTCCGTCGCAGTTCTATGACAATCTGATCCTTAGTTTTTGCATATTTTTTTCCTCCCACTTTATAATCAATTATTCACAGAAATTCCAGGATTTCAACTTGAGTGAGTCTATCAGATAGGACAACATAGTTATATATCCTGTGTTCTTCCTCTTTTTTTTTTTTTTTGCAAAAAAAAAAAGACCATAAATAATGGCACAGTTATCTTATATAATTTAATAATCATACAATAAGCAGAACCATGATTATGTATGCATTAGACAAACTTTTCGGTCTCCATATTTATTTGTATATACATATATGTTGTATTATAACATGTTTCTCCCATGTACCTTTTTTTTTTTGGGCTAGTATCTGTCAGGCCTGACACCAACCTTATTAATTAATTACAATTTTTGGCATCGGCAAGAAAAAAAAATAAAAATGAAGCGACCTAGAATATATAGGTGGGACAGAAAGCATAATGGTTAATGGGTTAGAGTTATGAACTGAAGGAACATAAACATAATAGCAGTCACATGGTCTTGTTTCATGAAGGTGTGCTTATTCAAATGATGTTATCTTTCCTTCCTTGACAAGTCACAAAAATATCATTCTTAGTAATTAATGTGTAAAGAATCTCAATCTTAATTATTCAGATTTCAGACAAATCCATTTGATTCCGGAGTAACAATAGCATTAATTTCGACGAAACCCTAATTAATTAAAATATATAAATATACGTACAGTACATAATTTTTTCCCATATATGCAATGTCAAACTCGATTGGTCAATCGGTCAAAAAGCAACATTGACTTCTTCACTAGCTAGCTTTTTATCTCATAGGATTCCTTCTCTCAGTTATGAACTGCCTCTTTTGATCTCTCTCTCAAGAAAGACCATTCCCAATTATGAGTATGTCGTTTCGGAATGTTCGATTGCTTATAAGCAACTCTGATCAAGTTTCACTTCGCCACAAGAAAAAGACAAGTATGTTATGTATATATGTTATACATGTAAGTGTGTGTATATATTGTTTGTATATATTCACAATTTTCTCAATTCAACCCTTTATCTTTCTTTCCGGCGCCAGTATTAAAACATAAGTTTCTTACGCTCGTCAAACGGTCATGAAATATATTCTGGGACTTCAAGTGTCCGTACGGTGCAGGTAATCGCTTTCTTAAGTACTGAGTGCGCGCGACATCTATTTGGCATATATATATATATGTATATGGCCGTTGAAATATATATTTAGCTAGTTCTCCTTCTATAATTTATGCTCATAACATGAGTTTGTTCCATTTCTTTTTAGCCCGAAGCTATATAATATAAAATGTTAATTAAAACTTTAAAGCTTAATTATTTTAATGCAGGTTCATTATCAGCTGATATATTCTACTCTCCTAGAATGGATACTGATCAGAGGAATGCACAAAGATCTGATCCGGATCGTCCATTCCTCGTGGTAAGATTAACAATATAAGGAACAATGGAGCTATATAGTGATGATCATGAGAATTTCTTTTCCTCCATCTGTTTATGCTAATCAGAGTACTTATACAATATGTTAATGTGTACTTGTTTATATGTATTTTTTTTTATTGGAATTATGACATAACTGTTTGTGTTAGCATGTATCTTCTTTGCCCCATGCATGCGCATACAAAAATTACAATCTATATAGACTTATCACGAAACAGTCAGTATATGACTAGAAACAAATATGTACTTGTAGGAACATTGGTCTCCACTATATATTGCATGCATGCCAATATGCCAATATTAGTACTCATTTGACTTTGGCATGCAGAGAAAGAAAAACTAGGCATCTCTCTCTCTCTCTCTAAATGGATGGATGATTGATCAGCTGACTGAACTTACGTTATTATTACTTGCCTTGTACACTCAGAATAATAACGAAAATGCATATATGCATTTGCTACACTTTGCAGTAAAGCATTCAAAGTAACAATTGGTACCTGACGGGCTTATATATGAGATAACTTGTGGTCCCTTGTGGTCCCATTCTCCCATGTATACAAGTTCTAGGACAAACATGCTCATTTTAATTTCGTAAGTCCATCAATCTTTCTCTTAGATTTTGCATGTAACAACTTATTTAGTTGATTAACACCATATATTTATAAACGCGGGTGTACTTGTAATTATTAAAACTGCATACTTTTTTTGGCTCCTATATGTACATATATACATGCATATATATGGTTACCAATCCAATCCAGTAGGTTTTTTTTTTTTTTTTTTACCTATTTATAGGTTTTTTTTTTTATTATTGATTTTTCTTTTATAATTGATTTAATTCTTTTAATAATTTGTATGAAAAAATGTGCATCATTAATGCTATTTTTCTCTTACTTTTTAATATTAAAAAATGTGCATGATAAATTTTAATTAGCCAAAACGATACCTACATAAGTAAAAAGAAAAAAATACCTAGTGGATTGATGCTCTGTATGTATATATATAGGGTCTGTCCATTAGTCCATATTCCTTATATAGGAGGTCTCCAAGGTAAAGGTGGTCCTTCCTTTACGTGCGTTTTTCAAAATGTTATATATATGTTACCTATTTTACCTGTGTAAGTACAAGTAAATACAAAACTCACATAAGCGTGTAATTTTTGTTCACTCTGGGGGCTAGTTCCGGTGTGAGACTTTAGCCTTGAGTATAACTTAGTAGTTAACTGTAATGGTAACCTTTTTTAATTGACAAAATTAATATGCATTAGTATTTGAAGATTACTATCATATATTTTTATTCATTGTGTCAAAATAATGAGTGTCCTTTTAAAAAATAAAATAATAATAATAATACGATTGTCTATATAATCAGTTTCAGATTAATATGTGTCTTTATAATCAGTTTCGGATTAATATTCGGTCTTCTTCATGGATCGATCATATATGTGGAAAGAAAAATAATATAATTATATATATAAACAATTAAGAATAAAGGGTAAACGAAAACAAACTCCGTATGCTCTAAGACTCTTTTTTTTTTTATAATATATAAAATCGACATACAAACAGTCCTTTGATCGAGTCGACGACCTCTGTTGACTCCATTAACAGCATTCCTTGCTGTTATATAGACCATAGGCAAGATAATATACATGTAAAGCCTAATATTAAATAAAATCTTCAGTTCCATTTCTAATACAGCTGATTAAAACACACAGCTTCTCCGTCCACCTAATAGGACATAACTTTTCAAACTGACTAGAAGTTTGTAAAGTACTATTAGCTTAGTACCACTAACAGAAGCCAGAAGTACTAAATTTCGGCAGTTAATTAAAGTTATACATTGTTCTAGTTTTATTATGTACAGGAATTTGGAGAATAATATTGAGTGCTTCCCTTTTTTTCCTTTTTCAACATAAAACCCTAATTCATAATAGAAGATTAATTAATTAGTATATGATAAGTTTATATATATATATATATATATATAGGCTGTGAATCACTTCCACAGTTCCATTGGACAGCTGGCCGAGGTCGACGTAGAGGCAGTTTCAGGCACCACTTCTTGCTTCTCCCAATGTCTTACGATTACATTTTCCTTGGAAATAACATGATGATCTTCATGGCTGAGTTGTGAAGCAACAAACTTGTCGAGCACTCGCCAATCCGTTAACTGATCATCGTGATCGTCCATGCCTGGTTGCTGATGATGATCATTAGTATTATTACTACTGTTGTTATTGCCATAAACTAGTGCATGAAAGTTTTGGTGATGATCATCATGGGGCTGTTGAACTTGTTGATCATGATCATCTTGTGATGATCTGAGGGTGATCGACGACTGCAAAGCCGCGGCGTTGTGATTAAGGACTAAACTCGAGCTCGTCGTGGCGGTGGCTGCTGATTGAAGAAGTACTTTTGGGTTCTCGAGAAGAGGGAGGAAGTGGTCGTGGGGAAGTAGTTGGTAGGGTAAGTGATGATGGTGGTGGTCGACTAGTTGTTCTTTCTTGCAATCGGGATAAGGGAGTAATTGGTAATTGTTCGCCAAGTTATGGGAAACGACGATGTTCGTGGTGGAGTTGTGCTTTGGTGATTCCAAGTCTGGCATGAAGGAGACCTGGTCATCGTACCAACATGGCGATTCGTGTTCACTCACTCTACGCATCGACGACGTTGCTATTTTCTTCTTGAAAACCCTACAAACCACCCAGCCTTCTTCCTGCCAAGTGATATGATCATATGAAGAAAAATTGATCACGTCAATATATGATCACAATCTGTATATATTTCTTCATTTATATGTTAACTTACATCTAGGTCTGAGTACGTATAGAAGGCCGATAAATATATATATTATATATATATCTACATATATGTGTGTATATATATAGATAGTAATGCATATCTGTGCAGTATGTACAGAAGTGTAGACAGAAAAAATAATTAATGCCGACACGGGGAAATGCAAATTAATTGTCAATAATTTGAAATCTGAAATACATATATATAGTTTAGTAATGTATGTATCAACTTTTAAAAAAGAAATAGTATCATCCTTTTACTTAAGTTGTTTCTAATTTAGTTACAATACATGGCGTACCGGCGGTGACACATTGAATATAATGAGACTGATTCAAGTAATTAACTGAGAAAAATGTAAGAAAGCTAGGCTTATAAGTCACAGAAGCCAAACAGTCAGAAATTGTTTTCAAAGAGAAGATATAGTTAGTGAAAGAGCCATAATAATTACAGAAGCAAATGCTTTATTTTCCAACTTCTGTCTACACCAGGTTTAATAATTAACCTAGTACGTAGAGCTTGACACGTAATCTAGTAGGAGCTTAATTGCATGCATGTTTGAATGGAGAATATTAGTTAAAATGGACTGAGACAAAAATTAGACGTATCATTTTTCCGTCCAATTCTACTACTCTCTCTAGATTCAGGTACATTCTTGAAGAAGTTTTTTATTTTTATTTTTTGATCCGTCAAAAGGGGTTCATTAGATTCTATATCTACTTTCAAAAAATGAGAAAGTAATATATAGCTAGCATAGCCAATCCTCCATTTTGAAGTGCATTTAGCCTGTGAAGCTTTGGAGAGAGTTTGAAGTAGTATACTAATTTCACAAACTTTGTACTACTTTCACAAACTTTCTTATTAGCATATTATTCATTAACATTTTTAAGAGAAAAAAATACTATATATCAATAATAATAAGAGGAATTTGACCTCTTATATAATTTGATCATAGAAGTAATGCAGAAATCATGCGGATGGGGAAAAAGCTATGCCGTTTAATTTCAAGAATCGTCATCTTGATGAGAAAGTACATGTATGACAATAAATTAAGTTTGAAAGAGTATAAGAAATATATTCTTCATATCATGACATGTCGCATTGATTTTTCAATATATACTTGGCCCTGGATTGATTTAACTTTTTTTTTTTTTTTAGTGATTTCATCTCATGTGATAATCAAAATATAATTGTAAATATCTACACAAAATATATAAAATAAACTTGCCTGCGGAGTCCCATTTTCATTTGTTTCAAGCCGGTATTCGTGCATAATCCAGTCCGACTTTTGTCCATTTGGGGCTCGACCTTTATAAAAGACTAAGGTCTTCCTCATTCCTATCAAGTCATGCTTAGAATAAATGGCCTTGTCTCTTCCCGTCGCTTTCCAAAATCCAGCTACGGTTGCTCTATTTGTGCGAGTTCCAGTTGGATATTTCTTATCTTTGTGGCTAAAAAAGTACCACTCACTTTGCTCTTCTGATCCTATTTTGCATAATTCTGTAGAAATTATATCGAGTTATTTAAATTTCTTCTTAATTTTATCAAATATATATATACAACAGAATCCAATGAGTATAATATAACTAATCGATTGGGAATTGGGGGGTTCCCAAGAGTTGATGAACGATGCGTATATACCTTGAAGATCCCATGGCTCAATTTTGTAGAGGTCAACATCTTTAATCACGTCAAGGTCAAAACGTCTTGAATTAACCTTTCTCCGAAGGTAGTAATCAACAAGCTCTTCATCAGTCGGATGAAACCGAAAACCAGGTGGAACATGTGAAAGTGCATTCATGATATTATCCTTCCTTCAATGTCCCTGAGTCCTGAAATTCATAATCAATTATTAGTTATTACAAAGAATGTTAATTAGGTTAATTACTTTTCATATAAGACGTACATCCAAACAACATATTCAATATCGAATAGTTGATCAACGTGATTTTTATCAACTAGGTTAATTATGGTCTATATATTTCGCTTGAGCCATGGATTACATATAGATTAATAAAATATACATTTGATAAATGGATATTTCGATATTTCCATCTTAGTTCTCTAATTCAATAACCTATCCCAAATATACATACATATAAATAACATGTCCATTGATCAGTATTCAGTATATATAAGTATCATGCATGGCAATAATAAGTTTAGAATTTTGACTTAATTCAAGAAATGAAGCAGCATATATAAAATACATATACATATTTATATCTATAGAGAAGAGAGAGAACATATATCTCTACAAAACTAATTTGGACAGTCAGAATATAATATGATAGAGCAGGACATGGACGACCAGTTTCTCTTCTTTCTAAGCTATATATAAAGCATGCTGATCACATGTCTAACACTTTTCATTTAAAAAAGATATAGCTGTCCTTGCAAGAATAACCTAATGATGCGTGCCTGAATGCAAGTCATCAATGACATTTCCATGACAAGTGAACATAATAATATTGCTTCTCAATTGAATGATAAGTTTCTTCTGCAGTAAAGTGCGTTTTGATTCTAAATATGTAAAGAAGTTCACATATTTTTTTCCTAAAAACTTTCTCCATATCATGAAGAAGTGCTTCGTGTATATATATACATACATGATAATTATGCTAGCGATCGTCTATATGGATCGTCCTTGTAGTCATAAACGTGGAAAAAGAAGCTACTAAAAAGAAAGATATCTTGTCATGTTTTCGAACGAGAAATCAGGACTACTTTGAGATGTTTTCAATTAAGAAATAAAAACCAATAATATTTCTAATAAATTCTAAGTTATTGTTAGTATTAACGATGATTTCAATCATAAAAATCTTGGTATAGACAACACTTTATCTTTAAAGGTGAAGAGAAAAAGTACAATCTGAAAATCATTGGTGAACTTTGGAAAACAAGCATTCCTAATTCAAAACTATATTTTCCTAGCCAAAACCTCGAGATCTGTCATGTCATCATGATCAACAACATAATAACCACATTTATTAAACATATGCCGTCTAAATTAAGACATGAAGTTTGGGAAAAAAAAAAAACAGTAAAGGGAAGAGAAAAACATGAATAGTAGTAAGATCATACCGAAAAAAAAAAGATGATAGAAGAGAGAGAGAGAGAACTTACAGATAAAGCTAGAAATTCTTTAAAGTATTGATCTTGCAAACCAAAAAGATAGATCTGGTCCTTCTTGAGTCAAAATCTTCCTTCAATTCGAACAAAACTTGGTTGATTTAACAAACTGAAACTGGACCTCTATCTCAAAATTCACTTCTTCTTCTTTAATATATGCTTTCTCTGACCATAAAACGATTCTGTTGAAAAGCTAGCGAGGTAGCTAAAAGCAGGAGAGGTCCTAATCAGACAAAGAAACAAACAAAAGCAGTAGTAGTGCTAGTCATATGTGGTACTAATATCCTCGGAAATTGAAACCCCCCAACTATGTTTTGTTTACAGTCCCAGGCTGTCTATTTGTCGGAGTATATATATCAGATCCCGAGGAAAACTAAAAGATAAGCCCGAGAAAAGAAAAGCTGAGGAATGGAAGAACCGAGACCAAGTACAACTAGGTTTAAATATAGCTAGGAACCAAAAACCCTAATGACATATCATATAATATATTATATTATGATATATTATATACTGAAAAAAAAAATAATTAAGAAAATGACAACAGGGATGATCTAATTAAGTAATTATAAGCTCTCGTTTTCAGAGTAAGCTAGATTGGTGGGAAAGATTTGGCGGGAAAAATATAGGTGGCGGATTATTTGGTTTAAGGGATCCGAGAATATTATTGATCAAGGATCAAAGGAAAGCCACCGTCTACTGCCACCTCCACCCGCCACCGATAGAGACACTAAGTATATCTATATATGTATCATACTATAAATGTTTTAACAACATTAGGTCTTTCTCATCTTATCAGAGCTAGCAAGAGAGAGATATATTGTTAACGGTGGAGTCAGAAAGAACTAACGGCACAGACCAATCACCGATCTCAAGAGACTCCAGAAGACCCCAAAAAGAAACTATATATTATATAAATTGGGATAATATTGGTGCGGGTGACGTAATGGAACAGCCAACAGCCAAAAAGTTACACAAAATACTCATCCATCACTCTCTCCATCGAGCTCAAAGTGGCATGGTGGGCCCTACTTCAAACCCTAAACTCCATATCCCTGTAGCCCTACCCAATTCCACCGTATGTCATTCCAAAATCTTAGCCGCAATAAAACTATGACGATGATGTTTATTATATGTCCTTTGTTGCTTCCCAGTGACCCTCGGTGTCATGGAATGTCCTGTGGCACTACTATTGGTGGTAGACACGTGGCGTCCTGGGTTACGGCCTTTACTTTTGTCGTGTCCTCTTTGTAGCTAGCTAATTGGTATTATTGGTAATTAAACATGGTTGTTCCGTTTTATGATTACAACTATAACTATGAATACTACTAAAGTGAAATTCTGTTAATAATAATTCCCTTAATTTCATTCTTTTTATTCATAGTGGCCCATATATAATTACGTAAAAGATAAATCAAATTAACGTAAAGGTCATACGATCGAGTAGTCCACTTTACTAACATTCGAATAACGTAACACTTGCATCATTTCATAGATACAAAATTAAGTAAATAAAAATAAATTATGACTATGATATAGCTTACGATATATATGTATAGACAATTGTTGCCTAATCACTTGGTGGAAGTGGAATGAGAAAATCTTCGGAGTGCCAGGGTTATTTTATCAATGTCCATAATTAAAAAAAGGTAAAAAGATTTTATACCAAAATTACCCCTGCCCTAATCATTTACATAAATCCCTATATCTTGTACCGGTAATGCTTTGGTTTTGCTCGTGACCTGTACGTTTCCATTCTCGTAATGATTCACTGTTTTTATATACGCGTTTGAGCTGAGTCGACCGTTACGTAGCTCAAGCCCCGTTCCCAACAGCTCCTTGTTTTCGCCCCCGTTCCGTCCTGGTTTTAAACTACCGCACTTTTGGTAAATATGACTTGAACTAAGGGGCATTTTGGGAGATATGGAACATTTCTAATGCTCGTCACGCGAGAAAATGCGGTAAACGTGGCTTTTTACGGTTGGTCTGTTATTCTATTTTTCTATTTTTAGCTGTTAGCGAGGTCCTCACGAGGGGATTGCATGAGGTCGGGCTCACTTAACCGACCAATAGGCATACAGAAAGAGACAGGTCTCCAAATGGTTTGGGAGGCTAAAGCTCCAAGCCGGCTAAGCTAAGCCGAGCTGATCAGAGTCAACTTCTACAATGGCAAGTGTAGTATAGTGGAATGTGGGACCCGCGGTAGGGAAATGATGGCTGGCCCTGGGGGACTGTCTGTACGTGGCGGCTTGCGGTCCGGCGTGGGCTAGCCACTATGATTAAGCTCGCAAGTTGCGAGGGTGTTTCGGCTGAGTTGTGCTTGTGGGTCATGTCCCAAGCTGGGCCACCCCAATTGTCCTTAATGGGCCCCACTTCGTTAGGAGCGGACTGGACGGGATCCAATTGTTCATTGTTCATGGCCCGTTTACGAGGGGTCACTAGAGCTCTACACGTGCTCTTACAAGGACTATGACGTGCAAAATTTATAAATTACCCACGTTAAATAAATCACACAATCTATTGATACTCACACCGAATTTTTTTTTTTTTTTACCGAGTGATTTGGGATGTGTTTGTTTGAGCTTCACTGCAAAACAAGATGCATGATAATATTTATGTGTTCCCTTGAAATTAATTACTATTTCTACATTATTAAAACGCTAACTTTTGTTTAAGCGATGATGATATATATCTTAATTAGCTTTTCGCTAAACCAAAATATTTTTCTGTAAAATAATGAGTTTTGTACTATCGCGTCACTATGAATGTGATATTATATTATCCATTAATGTACAACACATAAAAATAGTTACTATTATTATTACGATTATTATTGTTATTATTATTTATTATTATGGTAGGAAGCATCGGTTTTTGATTGGCATCTGTGAATGATGCTAAACATCTTTATTAAACTAAAGAATTAGTTTCTAAGCTATAAGACTGCAATTATTCACATCATGAGACAATGAAATCCAACAGCATATACATAGAGATAACCATCTTATGGTTAATTCTCGATGGTAAGGACAATATAAGATGGAAAAAAAAAAAGAAAAAAAAAAGAGAAGAGTGTTTAGCTAATTCCATCGTACATACCTATTGTTAGTGAATTTAACTTCTAAATGCTTTTGCTTTATAATAAAACCAGAGATTATAGAGCCTAATTACTCCATGCCAAAAGGAACGGAGGGAAAAAGAAAAGAAAAGAAAGAGAACCTAGACTATATTCCATTAATAGGTTAATTAATTTTTCTTTTTTTGGGTGAATTTAGTTTGTTTATGACTTTGTTTATTCATATCGAAATTCAGCCGGTAACTAGCCCAAAATCACTTCTGCGAGCTCATGCCCGGTCCTCTACCCCTGGGTGCCGTTACCACTAGTTGCTCAGTTGGAGTTCAGGTGACTCACTCCACCGTCTGGTGGTGGCGACCCGGCCGATAGGGTCTTGGGAAACATTCCTGAGCGAGGTTGGAGCTCCTATGATCACGTCTAGAGAAGGTTGCCAAGCTGGTGGCCCCCTCCTCCCCTTTCAGTTATCAAAAAAAAAAAATCACTTCACACTTCGCCACACTGCAATTCTATAAATAATAACTAAAAAGAAAGAGGAAAATTGCACCTTTCTGATGTGGGGCTGAGATTGAATTAAGTGGGCCCAACGTTGACATCATAATGCCCGTGGGACACATCATCTATACAGTTCTGGAGTTATTGAATGGAGGGTGAAACTCCGTTATTTCTGACGTGTCACCGTTGGTGTGGCTGAACTTGACCGCAACCAATAAGAATGCGGCATCTCTAATATACGTTGGGGCCCACCCGTAGACGTCGTTTTCCTTTTTATTCTCATCATTGTCTGTATTCCAGTTACGTCTATAATCCCCAAAGACGCGGAGAATTTTGTAAGCCTCTCATCAAGTTGGGGGCCCACCTTGGGTTGTCTCTATTGGAATATTATTAATTTTACATATGAGCTTTTCAAAAGACAAAATTACCCTTTGTTTTTAGAAACTTTGATGTTAAGAATACGTTTTTACAACAAATATTTTGTAATAAACTGATGTCATAATTTATACGATAATATTACGTCCGTATTTGATTAAAAATTATAAAATCATGATTCCAATTGTGGATATATTATTTAGATAAGCGATACTCTTAATTAAATAATACAAGTAGCATTAAGAAATTTGAAAATTTTACCCTAAAATCTTGTATTGTTTTCAACCACGAGAGGACTGTCCTTTGAAGAGTATTTTTTATATTACATAAAATTAAGAATACATATGTTATACAGAAAAAGCGCATAAGATGATGCAAAGTTATTTTCTATGCGTATATTAGTCAGTTGTTTTTATAGGATGAGATAGGCTATGTTACTTTTTATTTTTCATTGTTTATTTTTTATGAGGGTATTCTGGGAAGGGAATTGTTCTAGAAATATCTAAAGAGTATAATGTACCTGCCAGGAGTATGAAATACTCAAAGCTCAGAGTATGAATACAGGCAGGCCATCTATGATATAGAGATATTGTACATTATAATGATTTTTGTACACAGAAATTGAAGGAGCCATGACAGTCTACCAACAATATTTTATTTTTAATATTAGGAAAAAATATAAAATAAAAAGAAAGAGAAAATGGTAATTGAAAAGAGAATTTTGAGTCCCAATTAGATAGAACTTATTTGGATTCACTTTCGTTTTATGTTTTTAAAAACAAAGAGATGGAAATTTTTTTTAGAAGTTTGCTTGGCAACTTTGTTTTTGAATTTTGTTTTTAAAAATTGTTACCAAAAGTTTCAAAAAAAAGTAGTAGTAAATTTTTTTTAATATCTTTATTTTTTTTAAATAAATTTCAAAAATAAAAGAACATACAAATATTTGTATACAAGTGCATACATACTTATATACATATACATATACAAATACAAGTTTATAAGACTTTCTAACTCGTTATTTGTACTTTTTTGTTTTTGAAAATAAGTAGTAAAATAAAATTTACCAAGCATGTTTTTTGTTTTTCAAAATTAAAAACTAAAACTAAATTTTACTTCTATTTTCAATTTATTTAAACAAAAAACTGAAAGTGAATCCAAACAAGTCCATAATTTTTTCATATTTAATCAAGTTCACCCTTGTTCGAGACTAAAGAAGAAGATAAATAGAGAAGGGAAACACTAAGGGGCAGCATAATATTTTTCCTTCATATTGCGTATAAAATAAATTGTAAATATTCATGGTCCCTAATTAATCGCTTTTAACATATCCCATAACCTCTTTCTGAAGCATTTGTAGGATATAATCGGATCGTCAACCTGACTACACGTGTATAAACATGGAATATAATATGGTTTTGTTGTAATTATGTTAGCTTCATATTTAGACCTCTCCCTCTTCCATAGTCAATTAGGTAATATTTTTTTAAGGGGAAGTTATTTATATTTAGGTTTATTTCATTTTTGGCCCTCGATAATTATAGTATTAGTCTCAATTTAGCCCCATATTTTTCGAATCGTTAATATTTCTAACTCGAATCATGTTTTATCTTAGGTTATTTATTTGGTCTATATCAAATTATATGATTTTTTTGACTCCGGATATGCATAATTCGGGATAGTAAATGAGACATGCTTTGAAAGTTTGGAGATAAAAATTGGCAGAAATATAGTTTTAGGTAACAGATTAGCATATTTTAAAGATTTAGAGAGGTATAATATTTGTTTTTTTTTGAAAAGATAGAGAGGTATAATATTGCTCTATAGTTTTAGGACTAAAAGTGGTAATATATATATATATATAATAAAATGAAGCTATATTATTATGACAAAAATAAATTTTACACATTCAAATTATCTAGGAGGGGACTACCTAGGGAGTACTAATGATGATGATACGTACAAGTGCCTAAAACTAGGAATCATATTTCCCCTTAAAAAAAAAAAAACACCGAATCGTATTCCACTTCTCAATTCAACTTGTTATACCTTTCCCATTAGTGTAAAAAAACGAATACCGCGGATCTATAAAAAAAAATTAATAATAATATCGTTAAACCCCTTTTCTGATTTAAGTCTCACTTTGCTAATAATTAAAGAAGTAAAATATAGCCTTATAATTAAACGCTAATTAATTCAGCAATCACCATGAACTTCTAATTAATTCAGCGATCACCATGAACATGTTAATTTACTTCTCGCATTACTCGAGCAAAATAAAAGTCATAAGCTCACAGCCAAATGTTGGGCTTTAAGCTTTTACAAGGGATTTGTCAATAGCACGATTACATTTTCACTAACTTTTGTATGTAATACTCTCGTAAAGGAAATTTACATATAGGAATATCCAAGGTTAAGTATAGGAGTTGTTTTTTTTTTTTTCCCCATTCTGCTATTGAGGTCATTAATTTGTATGTGCATACGTATATCCTATATATGTCAATTCTAAGGTAACAGAACATGTGCAGGCCAATAGACCTATAACCTACTATAGTAATCCAAAGCATGCAGCCTATGTTGTATGTAGCTTAAAATGCTCATGATTTGGTCTGTAAGTTTGGACATTGATATTGCACGACACCATTAATTCTCTTCTCCCGTTCATGGGTATCTATCCTAGATAGGGGTGTAAAAAGAGCCCGAAAGCCCAAAACTCGATGGATTAGCCCGAAAAAAGCCTGATTCGAATTCGGCCCGAACCCGAAATGGTCCGAGCCCGGCTCGAACCCGATTATCCTTAAGGTTGGGCTTGGGCCTAGTACTTTTCACATGAACCCGGCCTAAAACCCGGCCCGAAGCCCGAGCTTGAAATCCAAACCTAAAACCCGATTTAAAAAGCCCGAACTCAAAAAATATAATATTTTTTTTTTAAAAACGCGAATTTAATACCCAAAGTTTTAAAAATGCTATATATTCTAAGTAAAAATGTGACTTATTACTTATAAATAGTCAAAAAAATATTTTAATTATTTGATATTAAAATATTTCAATAATAGTTAATTTTTTAAAATAATGTAAGACTTGATATCCGATTTAGAATACCTTATAGAAGAAGATGATTCTGATTCCAATATTCAAGGTGATAAAGATAGAAAGGATGAAGTTTTTAAAGTCTAATTATTTCATTTTATCATTTATTTTTCAATAATATTTCATCAGCTTTTCTTATTAATATTTCGAAGAAATATTCCCTAAGTTGTTGGTTCTTAAATTTATGAGTTGAATAATTTTGAATGATTTTTTCTAAATTAAAATATAAGTATTGTTTTCTAATTATACTAGAAAAAATTCTTTCACTATTTCCTTATTCTAATGTATACATATATATATATGTATATATTAATTTGGGTTCCAAAAGCCCGAAATTTAAACTCGATCCGAACATAAAGCCCGAAACCTTTAGGGCTGGGCTTTGGGCATGACTTTTACAAATTTAAATCCGGCCCGGTACAAATTTAAATCCGGCCCGGCCCGGCTCGAAACTTTCTTAGAGCCCAAAAGCTCAAGACCGAGCCTGTCCAAACCCGAAAGTTTAGGTTTGGGCTGGGCTTGGGCGGCCCGATTTACACCCCTAGTCCTAGATAGGCCCACACTTGCGTTAATTTTATATATAGCAAAATTAAAAGAATAAATTAAGATAATTGAAACGTATATAGGCGAATTAATATATGAAGAGCATGTATATAATTTTTTATTTTAAATCAGCTTATTGCTTGATTAATTGATTGATTCAATGTACATTCTAGCTTTAAAGATACAGAAAAACGAGGATATATCAGTTGAGACCAGTTTTGTCCTTTCGATACCGTTTGGGGTGATTATAGGTTCTATTAATCGTGTTTTATATCGAAGTCAGCTCCATTATATACAGCTCTTCATGAATTTAACAGAATATTAAATTTCTAATTTCTTAAAATTCTGTAATTATCTATCGGTATAATTTTTTTATTGCATTTTGATTTATATGTCAAATCCTAAATAATAATGCCAACTATGACCACAAGATTAGTAAATTTCAAATTGAAAACTTAAGAAAAAGTTTAAGTGATTTATAAAATAAATAGGTGTGAAATAAAGTCCATTATTTATGCAAATAATGTATACTTATAGTGTCACGACCCGAGGTCGGAGCCAATGACAGAATGAGTATTTCACAAAATGGAAACATCAAAATTTAATTTAAAAGTTTCAAAAATTTCGACATTTATAATGGCCTCTAAAAATATTTAAGTAAAAGTAAACTCACATTAAATACATCACCTTTTAAACGTAGACTGGAGTAAAAATAATTGTTTAAAGTTGTACATCTAAACATCTATCATACATCAATAATAGACATAATTTATATAGATTATGTCCAATATTAAAATAAAGCTTACATAGCCATAAATAAAATTCTTATTCCTACTTAAGTTTAACACCCATAAGTCTAATAGGAATTACCAAAGTAAAATAAATACTAGTAAGCTTCAAAAGTCACCAATTAAACCTCCTTATCTAAGTCACACTGAATATCACTTGAGGGGAAGGAATAGGGGGTGAGCTAACACCTAGTAGAGAAACGATCACGAGTTTTTATAATAAATAGTGTATTTATTTTTCATAAATTCCTGCATGGATTAGTTTTTCTCATTCCAAGCATTTCATAATACTAGTTTCTCAAACAGATTTTTCAAAATTCATGTTCACAAAACTCATATCAAAACATATTTCAAAACACAGTACATACCATTTAAGTCCATCACAAATACACTAACTATTGCCTAGCTATTTCTATAATGCACAGATTTTTGACATACGTGAGTTCTGTATCATCTATATGATGAATGCAAATTATTCAAGTGTTCTATGGAATACCGTGGTTCCGATGGCCACGTGAGACATTATGCAATGTAAGTGTATGACATGATATGGATATGTATGTTTTGTGACCAAATCAATAAATTAACCATGTAATGACTCTCATTCATTCAAAATCACGAATTTAAATCAAAATCACATTCTTCATAATATTTGAATCATGAAATTTAATTTAATCAAAATCAATTCAAACCATTTATAATAAACCAATTTAAAAGCAAATGATCGAGTCCTTACCTCAATTAAGTATAATAATCCTTTATAGTAGTTTTTTTAAATTTCTGTGAGTCGTTTGGAAGTCCGTTGGACGAATTAGTGACCAAAACAACTTATTTTAGAAAATCATTTTTCCAACGAAGTCTCGAATGGGAAAACAGACACCACCACTGAATTCCTAGTGTCCAAAATAGCTAGATTAGAAATATAATTCGAACGATTTGTGTTCTGGGCCGAAACCCGACTCATGACACACAAAACGAGACTATTCATGAGCCTAGAAATGTATCGATATTAATTGTTAAAATTTATCTCTCAACCTCACTGAATCTGATTTTGAGGTCCGAACTACGTTTCGAAGTTTCGTACCTTAAACAGACTTTAAATTCTAAAAGCTACAAAAATACCACTTTTTTAAAGTATTTAGAAAAATATCTTTTCTAAATATTTATAAAAGTACTATTTTTCAGAAAATATTTCGTAAAATATCAATATTTTAGAATTATTTAGGAAAATATCATTTTTTCTCACCTCAGAGGCTCAATTTCTAATGTATCGCATTTTGGGCCTAATGCTTTATCAAATTACAAAAATACCATTTTTTGGATAGTATTTATATAAATACAATATTCTAAAAATATTTATAAAAAGATCACTTCTTACCTTTTTTTTTATCTATATCATACTTTCGCCCAACAGTAAGTTAGATTTTAAAAATACTATTTTTCTAATTCTGATTCACAAAAATACCGATTATTCTTTACGAAATTTCTCACAAACCGAGTCTCAATTCTGCATAACTCAATTACTCCTTTTTATACCATAATTTACTTAATCTTCTTGCCAAATTTCATGGCCTATAACATATTTTTTCTAAAAATAATTACATAAATGCCATAAATCTTAATATAAAACTATTCAAGGTTACGACATCTTCTCGAGAGCGTTTCGACTCTGGCGACGGGTGTATAAATTGAGGATAACTAATCAAGCACAACAGCACCACCGTTTAGAGGTTTCGGTGATCCGACGAAGGCGACTTGTCGAAAATATTGGTAGAACATTCCGTAAATAAACTCTACGATATCATCCTTAGACGGTGGCTCAAGTGATGGGCACAAGGATGGAGTTTTGTTGTGGTAAATGATCAAGAGAGATTGCACCGACCTATGATGCTCGCACTTGGGGGTGGTGGCGAGAAACGATAACAAATGGTCGTATATTCGTCGGGTACAACCACAGAAGAATGTCCTTTTCACAGCTCTTACTTATGGCTATATGGCTTGATGGATGATTGATGACCAAATGGTGACTTGAGAGAGAGAGAAAGGTCGTGTAAGTTTGGTCCGGTGGTACATGGACCCAAACAAAGAAGATGAAAAATGAGATGGGGAGTGCTTGGGAGAAAGGTGAGGACGCAAGTGATAGATAAAAAAGAAGATAAATAAAAAGAAAGAAAAAGAAAATGATGAGATGATGAAAGGCGATAAGAGTCGGTACCGAAATTAGTTATCGGGAGAGTCGGTGCCACATGGCTCTTGTTAGGGAGATGAACGGGACTTCATCTTTTAAAAAAAAAAAAAAATAATAGGTAAAATATCTAAAATACTCTTTAAAATAATGAGTTTTTATATCTAGCTAGATAGAGTGATTAATAGTCGATTTGGTTGATATTTGAGCTTTTAAATTGACCTGATAGTATTTGGCTCGTCAAATATAAACCGAAAATATACTGATCATAATATAAACTTGCCAAAATTGATTGTAATCATTGTCGATTTGGTCAATTAAAAACTGAAGATGTATACAATAATTTTCTTTTTTCCTCAGTAATCAAAGAGTAGAGAGCATCATCTAAAACACTCCAGAATCTGAACCTATAAGAACATATATACACGGGAAAGAGAAAGATGGAGACAAAGCTAATAGTAAGGTTACAAGAAAAGAGTGAGAGTATATATGTTTGGTAAGAGAAAAAAGTAGAAGGAATGAAAGGGGTGAGGGAATTGTTGGATGGATTTCGGGTATAATAGTTATTTGGTATGAGAAATTTTAGGAGAAAATGGATTAGAGAGATTTCAAATCTGTAATTTTAACCAACTTTTAATCCCTTCAAAATTGGAAAGATTTTTAGAAGGAGATGTCTGCTCAAGTTGTTAAGTGGTTATTCTAAATATAATTTTTTCTCCTCTTTCCACCTCTCCCTTTTACC
Organism: Trema orientale; assembly: GCA_002914845.1. Taxonomy (NCBI): domain Eukaryota; kingdom Viridiplantae; phylum Streptophyta; class Magnoliopsida; order Rosales; family Cannabaceae; genus Trema; species Trema orientale. Next base: position 848,864 of record JXTC01000094.1, on the reverse strand, counting down.
AAACAATGGAGAAGATTTTGGTATTCTCTCATTCCTTTTATACCAAATACAATAAGAAAAAAGTGCTCTCATTCCTCTCTTACTTCTCTTCCTTAGGTAATATAATTCTCCTTCCTTTCACTCATCCCTACCTCCTACCAAATATAGCCTAAATGACGTCATAGAGGGAGAGACAACGAGGAGAGTATGATGGCAAGGTTTGTAACGTCAGTGCCATATAGGGATAGCTGTGAGTATGATAGGATCTTTCGCCCTTAGATTAGTATGTGAGAGCATAAGTTTTCATTTAAGCATTGAGTTGAGTTGATGTTAATTGCACTAAGTGAGAACTAAAAAAAGGTAATATAGTCAAAGATTTTTTCGTTTTTAATGGGTTTTTGGCGTGTTCGGCCCTTATATTTTAGCTATTGCAAAGTGCTTCTTAAGTCTTTTTTTTTAAAGTTCAATTAAGTTACAAAGTCTTAAAATTTTTAGCAATTAAGTCATTTTTGTTAGTGACTGTTAAAATATTATATTGAACTAACCATTTCCAAGTTACCTACCATTGAAGGTTCAAATCAATATTTTACTGGCACCAGTTGGAACTGGAAGAAAAATAACTAAAAAGTAATTACAATTAATAAAATAATTTAAAAAAATAAAAATAAAAAATTTTAAAAATTTTATAATTTCTCTTAAAATTTCTTTTTATTTCTCTTCCAAAGTAATTTTTGTTAGTGAAATACTGATTTCTTTCACCTAACCATGTTCAATTTTATAAAAACTATAGCATCAACAAACAAAAATGATTTAGTTGCCAAAATTTTAAAAAATTTAAGGACCAAATTGCCAAAATGTGCAAAAATAGATTTTTTTTTAGTGAATCAAATTAGGAGATGGGTCAAGCCTTCATGGGGTTAGGATTCATTATTACAATTAGTAACGATCAAATTGTTCAAAAATCAAATTACAAGGACATGATAACACTAAAAAATTGACTAAACCATTAATTCTTACGAACTGACGAACATGAAAGAAATAATAGTACACAAAATATAAATAATGTGTACACACCTCTATAAGGAATATAACTAGAGTTTCACTAGAAATATCTCTTTTGTTTTTTTAAAATGTCCTCCATAATCACCTAGGTTGGTGGTGATGTGGGAAACAGTTTAGTCGTTGGAAATAAACGCCCAATACCAAATTAACATTTATAATTACCTCCTATTAACTAACCTAGCAAGTCTA
>JXTC01000094.1:808484-845946 GCA_002914845.1 Trema orientale | reverse complement strand
CGATGCAATCATGCCTATTGGTGATAAGTTTAGGAAATGAGAATTAATTTGGTGGTTTGGATGCATTTGTGAAGGTGATGAAGGAAATAGGTCAAATCGGCTCAAGAGGGGTTAACTAGGGATAAAACTTTCAAGGGTTAGCTTGAAAGGCTTAAACGATCCAAAGAAATGCCTAAATCCTTTCTTCAATGACACTTAACCTAGGATTTCGCCTCAAGCAACACTCAAATAGGTTCTAGAGCTCATGAGATATCAAAGCCTAACTAATGCACATAAGTGTTCTCTAAAGCTCAAATTATTCAAGTGATAATGATTCATGGGGCTCAAATGTAGAGAGTCAAAAGTGAAATTCAACCAATGCAAGTCAAGCACACAGATACTTCAATGGATTACATTCCAAAAGACCTAAATAATACTAAGTGACTATTCATCATCAATATCAAGTCATCTCATCTTATCAAAACTCACAACTTATTGAAAACAACTAAAGAAAAGTAAGGTAAAATATTTATGAAAGACACAAGTCATGGAAGAAAACGTCATGGCCACCAACAAATAAATAAAGCCAAAAGCCAACAAATAATCAACCAACAAGTGTCTCTACCCCCAAACTCACAATCAACAATATTCAATCCAATTAAGCACAAGGGAGTGAAAAAACGTACCTATGAGGTGAGACATCTCGCCTCCAAGTGTGGTGGCGACAATGGTGCTCTAGGCATAGTGGCTCTAACTTGGGGTGGTGGGACATTTCTCCATGCCTCGCGTCTTTATGCTCAACTATGTACAAATTGGAAGCTCGTCAAAGATCGGCCTCCGCCCATAGTACGTGTCGTACAACACGACATATGGGTCTTAGTTTTGAACGCTCTCAAGCTTGGCGATGTATGACAATGCTCGGCACGTATGCTCAATTTGATTCGACTTTGGCACATGTGCATGGTGGGCTTTAATGACCGGTGCTAGAGGTGGTGGAGGAGGTTTTGGCCACATAGGATCGTCATAAATGTGAGTTTTGACAGGTGGTGGCATAATAACTTGGATCTCAAAAGGTTGAGATTCGTAAGTATTGTCTTGAACCTCCTCCTCACTTGAGTTGTCATCATCGAACAACCCAAAGATCCTCCTACTTGTGCCCATCTCCTCTCGGTGGCTTTCACAATTGTATATATCTTGTGCGTCCCTTGCCACCGTCTTTATTTTCTCCAACTTCTCTATATGAAGCCTTGTCTCCTCCGAAAATTGGGCAACTAGCTCTTCAAGGCTGAGAGAAGACTCTGATTAATGATGCGGAGTATCAAAACATGGCGCTGAAATGTTGGAATTATCTCCTAAACCGAGGTGGCTTAGTGAATAATTCCAACTCCGATAATTAAAATCGGCTATGTCTTCCAACAACCAGTAGGCTTCGTCGGCGGATAATTGGTGGAAATAGGTGGTACCATCTCCACTTTCCACCCACATTCTTGTTTCAGGCCATAAGTTGTCGAGGAAGATTCGTAGTTGACACTCCCAAGAGAAGCCATGATGAAGAAACCTCGTGAGCAGTTCTTTGTATCTCCACCATGCATAATGAAACGGCTCGTGGTCTCGTTGAAAAAATCGCAAGATGACTTGTCGATCTACCATCTCCAAGTATCTCGCAAAACAAACATAAAGAAAATAGAAATGAAAAATAAAAAATAAAAATAAATAAACGCCTAAATTAAAATCAAGCTACTTACTTCCGATATCAACAACAATCTAAAAATGCCAATCCCCGGCAACGGCGCCAAAATTTTGGTGATGTGGGAAACAGTTTAGTCGTTGGAAATAAACGCCCAATACCAAATTAACATTTATAATTACCTCCTATTAACTAACCTAGCAAGTCTAGTAAAATCTAGAATTAACTAGTATAGCGGTAAGAAGGGTCGATCCACAGAGATTGGATTTTAGATTAGTTATTAAGTACCAAAATTATCATAACCTAATTTTATCTAAGCATCAAAACTAAATGAATTTAAAATAAAATAAATAAAAATAAAGATAAAAGAATTACGTAAATAAATATGGAAATTACTATACACTAATGTACCAAGGACATGATTTTCCCTAATTACCCCTAAATTCGTCAAATTAAGCAATTACTAGCCTAATTCCATTAAATTCACTAATCAAGGGACCTAATCTAACCTCATTCTCTCTCTCGAGTGCCGAATGAGCTAATATGTCTAAGTACCCAAGTTGATATCTCTATCTAACCCGGTTCCCTAAGCACTCATTAAGTTTTAGCCCTTAATAACTTCCTATTTGATTATCTAGGTGTTGATCTCCTCTCAGTCTCACAACAACCTAAACTATGTTTCTCAATTCCGGTTTATGAAATCAAACTCTCTCGAGTATCAAAATCACAAACTAAGTTCAACTAATTCATTGGCCACATAAATTAGAGGCAATAAGCAAGGAGAAACATAAATGAATTGACAATGGAATCTAAGCCAACAATTAACAAAATAAGCAAAATAAAGAATTAAAAAGATACATCAAATCCTAAGATAGAGAATCAATCCAAGCATAGTAGAATCCATGGCTAATCTCATAAAGAATTTCATAATTCCAAACAAATTATACAATATGCCCAATACAAAATTCAAATGAGATTAGGGTGAGAAAGAGGAAGAGAAAACTCTATTGTGGAGATAGAACTTCAAGCCTTCAATTCTTCAAGTATCTTTCTCAAGCTTCCTCTCCAAATTTCAGCTCCAAAGCTCTCTCTCTCTAGGATTTTTAGCTCTCAAAGGGGTGCCTCCTCTTCCTACTCTCCACACCTTTGAAATAGAGGCTAAAGTATGTATTTAAAGGGCACTAAGATGACCTAAGAAAGGGAGAAATCTAACCATCCATTGATGTTAGATCAAGGGCCAAAAATGGCTCTTAAAGTTGGCCAAAAACGAGTGGACACGTAGCTAAAAAATGGAGAAAACGCGGCTTTCACGCGCACTGAAATCGCAGTGGCACCGCGGTGCCCGTTTCTGGCACTGCAGTGCCCTGCTGAGGCACCGCGGTGCCACTTTCTTGGCACCACGACGCCCTCGTTCTGGGGCTGAGGCACCACGGTGCCCATTTTAGGCACCGCGGCGCCTAGTTGCTGGTCCAGTTGAGCTTTTCAGCTCTCTTTGATGCTCCGGGCCTCGTTTCGACTATTAATCGCTTCACAAACTTCTCCTTTTTGGTGCTAAATATACACTAAGCCTCAATTTCTTATTTTCTATAATAAAAACACAAAATGACGTTAAAACAACACAAATGCTTAAGAACTTACAATTATTTGAATTTGAAGAATACTTGATTTGTGAGTAAAATACACACTCATCAGTTGGCTTGTTTAATTGATGTGAAAATGAATATTCTGCAAATGTACATCTTCGACTAAAAAAGTTCTTACAAATTTGAATTATATCTAAACCATCAAATCTCGAAAAAAAAAAACACATAAAACATAATAAAATTCATACAAATCTAGAATCATGTCTCAAAAAACATATATAGATCTAAATCTCAAAAAACATGCATAGATCTAAATCTAAGAGTACATACCCCCCCTCCCCTGCGCAAAAAAAAAGTCTAAGAGTATAAATACCTTCAAGCATATAGAAGGATTATTTAAACAGAAAATAAAACAAAAAAGAGAAGAAAAATCCTACCAAACAAAAAGGAGAAGAAAAATCCTACCGGAGAGGCCCACTGAAACAAGGCCACTTTTGAAGGGACACTAGAACACTTTTCACGTCACCTTTCTTTTTTTTAAATAACGGTGATTGTAGATAGTCAACAATTAGATTAATATTAATTAATCAATAAACAATTAATTACATCGAATTATATTGAGTTTTAACATCGTCTCCCTAAAAATGTTTGAAAATTATAATACATACTATATAGCACACAAAATTTAATCATCAGGACCAAATAATATTGCTTTTCCCCAAACAAATAAATTGTATTGAACAATAATACATTCTCCTGTGATGACATCTTCAAAGGCCAAGACTGAATGGCACGCCGGTGGCCGGCAACCATGACTTGCCAGCGATAAGGCTACCGACGGTAAACTGTGACGCCACTTTTGCACTAGTAATGACGTGGAAACCAGGCCACCGGACTCTATATCTTGTAGACGAACCAGGCCCAAAATTCTTGTACTCCCCATAATACAACGTGTCAAGAGCAAAGGTCGATTTTTCCCATTCCAACCAGCCCACTGGGCTCACCAAATGGTCCAAAAAACACTTGAGGAAAACGGCTCTCGAGTAGCGCTTCCACGGTCGGCCCAAGAAAGTGTCAAAGGACTTAACAACGGGCTTAAGATCAGGCGCGGCCCGGACTACGGAATTATGGATCGAAATCGCCGTGTTTTGATATGGGTCGTTTCGTCCATGGGCCGTGATCACGTTGGCCTGGCCCTTTAAGGGCCTTCTGACGTAAATAATGCAATTCTGGAAGACCACGGCTGCGTTACCAAAGATGAAGTCTATGGTGCCATAAATGTAACATTCTTTGTAGAATTGCCTCTGAGAATGGACCATGAGAGTGTCTTGGTAGCCTTCGAAGGCACATCGGAAGAAGACTGAGAGATCTGAGGCTGATCTTAGGGCAACCGCTTGACCCTTATCTGGGCCGGCCGTGTTCTGGAATGTGATCCCACGAGCAATGAAACGAAGCCCGTCAATGCCTAGTTAACAAAAGTCAAAATATTTTGGAAAAATTAGTCAAAGAAAAAAAAAATGAGAAAAAAAAGGGGGAGAAAAGTACCCAATAGTGTTAGTCAACTAAATTCACGTGACATTGACTTTTCTTTATATTGTAGTACTATGTATTATAAAGAAATCAATATTGTACAATACAATAATTGTTGTACCAAACTAGACATAAAGGGTTACCAAACTAAACGGGGATTTTTGCACTATTAGGCTGAATGTCAATAAGTGCTTTTATAGCTAAAAAAATTTGAATAGTTTGACAATTTTATTCAAACACTAACGAAGACGGAGGGTGGAATCAAGTACCTGCGGTCGCAGAGCTATAGGTGGTGTAACCAGACTTGACACTACGGCCACTCGTGATAATAGTCTTTCTCAAGCCATCTCCAACGAGCATAATATCGTTATTATTGATTCCAACCTCAATGTTCTCCCTATAGACACCTTTCTTCACGTGAATTACAAACCTAGTACCGATTCTCCTCCTAGCTGCGGCGTCTATAGCGGCCTGGACCGTCCGGAAATGCCCCGAGCCGTCTTTCGCCACCACGAGATTGGGTTTTATCGACGACAGCGACGACCGCAGCAACCGCCTTTCGGGCTTCGAGACCCAACTAGGAAAATCCTCGGTGGGTTCGGCTTCGTGCTTGCCCACAAGCCCAGCGTTTATGGCCAAGCTGTTGCTGATGAGCTCAGACACGTTGTAGTTTGACGCTATGGGCAGTATGAAGTCCGAGACGTTCAGCTCGGACGACCCGGCACGACACGTGTCAATGTTGGTGAGGGCTGTGCTTAGCCAGGTTTGAGCATCGAAGTCTGTGCACGATCTCTTTTGGGTGTTGAGGCCTTGTAGGGTTCGGTTGAGTTGGAAGATGGTGTCGTCGTAGAGCTTTAAACAATCGGCCCATGCAGACTTTTGTGGCTTGTTTTCACAGTTTGGGCCCAATTGAAACGCATGTCGTCTGGCGTCTAAGGCTCTGTTTATGGCAACTTGGACTAGTATCTTTCGGAAATCGGACCGACATTTTGGCGGCGGAAACCGGTGGCGGCCGTGGGACACGAAGTACTTGCATGGTCCCGGGTGTGGGGTTTTGTCACACCACTGGGTTAGGCTGGTCCGGTGACTTCTTGATAGGGCTGTAGGAATGATCAAAGAAAGAATTAGTACTAAGAATATTACAACAAATAGAATGATTCTCAAGGCCATAGTTTTGTTTTGCTTATGTCTTTGGTAATAGTTTGGCTTGGGTTTTCTCTAAGGATCATATCTTAGAGGTTTCTCTTATATATGTAAGGGAATGAATAAAGGGTTGATGTAGGCTGGTCTTGTTTTAACATATTAATTTGACTTGTTATATATGCATAAGCAAATGTGTATATGTAAGATTGCAAAACAAGAAAATGGGACCAAAGTTAGTTTGTTTAGCACTTAATATCGTTTACAAAGGATCAAATAATTCTTTCTTTCCGTAAATATATATTGCTTTTACGCGGTGATGTAGGGATTCAAAGGGACAATATATTATTTTGGAGAAAGTGTGAAACCAGAAGGAGTACTTGAATGTATTATTCCAAGCCTTTCATATCATATATATAGTATCTTTGACCATATATTATGATGATCAAACATAACGGTCCTTTGTAAATTCGATTGCAAAAAGAACGAACTTATATTATATATGCCTTTTTGGTTTAACGGTGTAATAATTATTAATTAGCTAGCTAATTAAGCAACTAAGGTATTCTCAAATGGGTCGGAGTTTTGGGGAAATTAAGGAAAACCATTTCCCACGAATATGAATGTGATGTCAATTCAGATCGCTTGACTTTCTGTGAAGAAATAGTACCTAATTGCTTAACATTTCGGGCACCTGGACAAATTCAAGTTTTCAACGACTACTACAAGTAAACGAACCACGCCTAAATGTTATAATATAGATACTAATATTGATGACCGTCACTCATTATGTCACGATATCTAAGCTCTAAATCCTCAATCTGGGAATATTAAGCAAATTAGTGAACTAAGTACTTCTAACTGCAATTTCCGTACGCATGTGAAGTACAGGCCATTGTTTATGCGATTTTTGTTGAGTAAATGGACACTCTTGTAAGTTTAAAGTAATAGTTACCTTTAAAGAAAGAAGTAGTCATGAGTGTTACGTCTATTACTCAATGTCCAAACAGCCCTTCAAGGAGTTAAGCTTAGCCACGTGCCTTTTCGGTTTGCAAATTAAGCAAACGGTTCTCTTTTACGGTTCAACCATGTAGAATATATTGGATTGTTTGCTTTTCTTTCATCAAATGATTGGTCATTTTCAATTTTTTTCTTAGAGCAAATGATATCTGAATTTCCATTTTTTTTAATTTAAAAAAAAGGCTTTTCTATAATTTGGAAATTGAAGGGAGAATAAGAAAGTCAAGTGAAGCTTCGGAGTTTGGAGCATGTCAACAGAAAAAATAAGAAGGTTAAAAGAAAAAAAATAGTAATTTTGGAAAAAAGATTGCATATGACGGGCATAACTCAACAGTCAACATGGTTAACTTGACCTTAAGAATTATTTCAATAATATTTCAACGAAATTGCCATCGCTATTAACTCTGTGCTTATTTATCATTTGAAAAAAAAAAAAAAAACTAATTCCAAAAACGGCAAAAGGCTAAACGATCCATATATAGCGCACCCAAGGCTGAAATTTTAGGGGCTTATAGAAATATGACCAAATTTTAGGCCTAATTTCAGTAAATGTCCCTTTGTCAAAAGTTATAGCAAAATGTCCGATATATATGCATATATATCAAGTGTAAAATTTTATATACCAAGTATAAAAAGTTATATACCCAGTGCATTTCAGAACAGTAACTAAAATTGGTAGATATGTGTATCTACCAAGTGTAAAAATATATCTATCTGAACATTTAGCTATAAAATTTTAAAAGTGGACATCTACTTAATCAAATTTAAAATTTTGATCATCTACCTAAATTTCTCGAAATTTTATCAGCCAATAATTTTAGACCCGAATAGTTCAAATAAACTAGTTTGGAGCCCATGTGATAATGGGCATATTTGAGATAGCTTTTACTTCTTGAAGTAAAAATTTAAAAAGATTTTCTTAAAAACGATGTTGGATCCATACTTCTTTAAAAAGATCTTTTGGATACAAAAAGATCTTCTAAAAATCCATCCAAACATTCCTAAAAGATCTTTTGAGCTTTAAAAGATCTTTGAAAGCTGTGCCAAACAGGCACACTTAGGGCCCGTTTGGGATAACTTTTACTTCCTGAAGTAAAAGCTCTGGAAGATCTTCCTGGAAAAGCTAGTGGGTCCATGCTTTATTAAAAAGATCTTCTAATTAAAAAAAGATCTTCTGACAATTCATCCAAACACCCCCAAAAGTAACTTTTGGGCTCCAAAAGATCTCTGGAAGCTATGCCAAACATGTCCGAATTCTCTCCCAAAAGTGGTAAAATCTAATGGTGGTGGTAAATTTAGTTAATCATTTGAAAAAAGTGGCAATTGCCTACTTAACCCGCCTATATGACGTGATAATTCAGTTTCAGCCTAATAAATGTATACTTTTTTGTAATTTATTATTGGATATTTAACAACGAAGAAGCAATTCTTATATATTAGCCTTCTAAAATTTTGGGCAATGGAGTTGTAACTAAACTTAAAAATTTAGAACTAGCCTTCTTTGTGTTTATACGTGACTAAAATCCACATAATATTATTTTCTGGTTTCTCATGTGAAACGGACAGATGAGTTTTATATAGATGATTACTCAATAATAGAATATATATATATATATGTATATATACATATACATATATAACTGTTACATTTCAACTAATAATTTTTGGGATCCCTCCTAATATTTTTTGGTCAAAGTGGGATTAAAACCGGCTAATCCAGAATATTTGAAGATTGATTTTATATGCTTCTATTTCTTGCTTCTTTCTTAAGTCCTAACATTTTATTACCAAATTTTGGTACGTATTCGAATTATTTGTCAACAACCAGCCTAATACCGAATCTGTTTAATATTATACTATTAGCAAATTCACGTTGTTTCCGTACTGCCACCAAATAAGAGCACAAGCAGTCCCAGTACCATAGGTGGAGTTGTTTGACTATTTGACAGTCAGAGAGGGTCTCTTACGGTCCCAAGTGCCACGTTAACGGTGCTGTAAAATTAAAAACTACTACGTCATGACTCATGAGTTGTTTAGACCAAATTTTGGTAGAAGGAAAAATTCACCCTATTATATGAATTAATACAAGCCAATGATATTAGTACAACAGGTCGTCATATTTGTATGTATAGGCTCCGGCCTTGAAGATTTAAGTAGGAAAAAATTTGATTACGGATTTGTTCCCAAATAATTGGAATTTAAGTCCTATTTTAGTTCTTAAATTTTAAAATTTATAGTTCTAGTCCTTAAACTTGTATAATTATTTTTTGGACTTTCACATATTAGTGTTAAATTTCTGCTAATTAATTTAAAGACAGACTAATTTTATAAAAGAATTAGAGCAATACTATGGATACTAGTAGTGCTCTCTACCACAATGACGTATCTGTCTGTCATTAGATGAGTTTAATTAATAATTTGAATCTCACATGGGCCTACTTGAATTATAATTATGATTAGTCAGTAACAAACTGACACATCATATAGTGCTGGACACCATTAGTGCTCCATAACATTATTTAAAGAATTAATATTAGTATTAGTCTCTGATTTCTGAAAAAAAAAAGTGGTTCTAGCCATTTTTTCTTATAAATATTTAAGGTAAAATACTAAAAAGACTAATGGAGAAAAACTCTAAAATTTTAAGCAAAACTCTAAAATTTTAAGCATTTAATAAAAAGAATTAAAATTTAAAGAGTAAAATGAGATTTCCAACAAAGTAATTAAAAAGAAAAAAAAAGATTAAAATTAAAAAAAAAAGGAAAACCCGAAGTGTGAGAAACATTCCAGGCGCACGTGATAGTGGGTGTAAAAGAAAATTAGTAGTTTCAAAGAGAAGTACAAAGCAAGTAGGACATTATGCACCATATACAGAGTATATATATCAAATACAATGAAACTATACCAACATTTCGTTAATTTACCACCTTACACGAAGGCCCCGGAAATGGTTAGCCATCCGTTGGATTCATTAATTCTTGCTCGTGCAAATTTCTCTCCTCCCTAATAATAAATATTCTTCTATTTTCGTTCACAAATCTCCTTTAATTCATTTCCTTATTTTTTTTTTTTTGAAGGGAAACGATTCATTTTCGTACTAAACCAGAAATATCTTTATCTTTTTCTCTCACAAAAGTGTGTGAAAATCCCCCAGTCTTACTCTTTTCTTATTGCCTTTTTCATATTATATACATATATGGTCTTTATTGTTCTTCCATTGTATAGAAGTAAGAGAGAGATCATAGAGTTAATAAGTAAAAGAGAGAGAAGGAGAAAGAGAGATTTAAATTATACAATAATGGGCTTATTACAAACTATGTTAGTATTAGTACTAGTGATGAGGATGATCGTAAGTGTGGTGGGGGTGGCTTCATACGATTATGGGGACGCGTTGTCGAAGAGCATTTTGTTCTTTGAAGGCCAGCGCTCTGGGAAACTGCCCTCTTCTCAAAGAATGACATGGAGAAAGGACTCTGCTCTTCGAGATGGCTTTGAAATTGGTGTAAGCTAGTTTAATAATGGTTAATATATAATATATCATTTCATTACAATTAGTTAATTAATGGAGATTGTATGATATAATGAAGTTCTATCGATCATTGTCCTAAATCCTCATGATTATTCTTGCTAGCCAGACTAGACTGGTTCTGACTTAAGCAGTTCCTCATAGTCNGGGGACGCGTTGTCGAAGAGCATTTTGTTCTTTGAAGGCCAGCGCTCTGGGAAACTGCCCTCTTCTCAAAGAATGACATGGAGAAAGGACTCTGCACTTCGAGATGGCTTTGAAATTGGTGTAAGCTAGTTTAATAATGGTTAATATATAATATATCATTTCATTATAATTAGTTAATTAATGGAGATTGTATGATATAATGAAGTTCTATCGATCATTTTCCTAAATCCTCATGATTATTCTTGCTAGCCAGACCAGACCGGTTCTGAGTTAAGCAGTTCCTCATAGTCAGTTAACTTTTTTTCTTTTTTTTTTGTAAATGTTTTTTTTTTTCGGTTATATATATATGTACCGATAAATGCTTTTGTTGTTTTTGGTTTTTGTTATTTACCAATTGAATTCTCTAGTGCTTTTTCGTTTGGCTAAGTTATTAGCGGTAGCCCAGATATCTTAAAAGCCAGCATGCATTTAAGTAGTTTTGCAACCATAGTAAATTTTTCTTGTCCTAATTACTTTATGTATTAATGCCTTGAAAGTAACTACGGTGATTGATAAAAGAAAAAGACAATGTCACATAATTATTTAAACTAAATATTTTTTGTTTCACTTTTTCACCGTGTATGAGTAATAAAAGAGTTATCATACATTCAATAAGTTACAAATGTAACTCGATTTTATATTATAATTCTTATTTGAATAGTAATGAAATTGTTTTCCTTTCAAAAAAAGAAAATAAAAACAGTTATCGTATAGTCACTAACTTATAATTGATAAACACAGCTCACTTTCAATATTCATGAGGTTTAAGATTCAAACCCCTTTATCCCTGAATAAAAGGAAAAAAAAAAAAACATGCATGAGTTATAACTAATTATGTTGACATATATCATTGATAGCAGTATCTTATAGTATAGATAAACAAATGGAATGAAATGAATTATTAATCGGCTATTTTTGGCATTAAATCTGTAATTCTTATAGGCCGATTTGGTTGGTGGATACTACGACGCCGGGGACAACGTGAAGTTCAACTTTCCAATGGCGTTCTCCACAACCATGCTGGCGTGGAGCGTTGTAGAGTTCGGGAAGGCCATGGGGTCAGACCAGCTCCCTCACGCGCTGGACGCTATACGATGGGCCACCGACTACTTACTCAAGGCCACGAGTGTCCCCGGCCTCGTGTTCGTCCAAGTTGGGGAGCCCTATGGGGATCACAACTGCTGGGAGAGGCCCGAAGACATGGACACCCCTAGAACACCCTACGCCGTCTCCAAACAGTTCCCTGGCTCCGAGGTTTCGGCCGAGATTGCGGCGGCTCTTGCAGCTTCTTCCATGGCGTTTCGGTCCGTTGATCGGGCTTACTCTGCCAGGATTCTCAGTAGGGCCAGAACGGTATGTTAGAAAACAGAGAATGTAACTGGGATTTATTTATTTATTTATTAAAGTCACTTCTTGTCTATATATGGATTAATATAAGTTTCCACATCAATTAGTATATAATTTGACCCTTTTTAAAGGAAAATTTAGAAAAGGGTATAAATTTAATATAAAGCAATGGTAATTAAATGTAGTGTTAAGGATCAAAGCTGGCATGATCAGTAACAAAATAAATATGGAGCAATGAAAAATGACACCACCGGTACGTAAATAGAAGTGTGAGCCCTAATAATGCACGGTGCTATAGCCTATAAGCAACAACTTTGTAATTTTTTTACTTCTTAGCATTTTTTTTTTGGAGATATAATGTCTGATTAACCTATTTATTTGTTTTGATTTGTTTGCATGGATTAGGTTTTTGAGTTTGCGGATAAGTACAGGGGCTCCTATAATGACAGTCTTGGACCGTGGGTTTGTCCTTTCTATTGTGATTTCAGTGGCTACCAGGTATCTAGTTTTCAACGTCCCTGTTCCATCATCCATGTTGGTTAAATTTCCTCTAAGATATGGTTACTTTTCATGCATTTTAAAATGCTTAGGACTCGGTGCCATTTTCCACGATTAGGCCATTTTCTATTAAAAGATTATCTATGGTTAATTAGTTCAAACATGTACATTTCCATATTGAGTATGCTCATAAATTAATGACTACCAAATCATGAGGGATTCCGAACTAAATCCAAGTATATATGATCTAATTATATTTTCTCAAAAATAAAACATAAATAGGGAAAGAGAAAAACAAGTAGCTATAGAAGTATATATTTCCATTGATGAACTGAGACTTGCTGTCAATTTTACGGCTTTATATATAGGATGAATTGGTTTGGGGAGCAGCTTGGTTGTTCAAGGCAACCAAGGAACCTTACTACTGGAACTATGTCATGACGAATGCACAGAGTTTGAACAGTCTTGTTGTGAAAGATATAGATGGTGTCTTATATTCAGGTGGTAGTTTTGCTGAGTTTGGATGGGATTCAAAGCACGCAGGAATAAATGTACTTGTTTCTAAGGTAATCATTTATTTCCTACACTATATACTATACTATACTATACTATACTACTACCCTTTTGTTCTACTAAGGCAAAAAAAGTTAACCCAAGATTTTCTTATTGTTATGTTATGCTAGCAGTTTCTCCTGTCTAATGACAGTACTAGTTCTGCCCCATTCATTTCCAACGCGGACAAGTTCATTTGCTCTCTTTTGCCAGAGTCACCAACCAAATCAGTATCATACTCTCCAGGTACGTACTTCTCTCTGTCTCTCTCTGTCTCTGGAAATAATTTAGGAGTATATATCTTTTCTATATAAAACCAATAAATATTCAAATCTGAATTTTAACCAATTCTTCTATTTAGAAGAGTGTGATCGACACATTTCTGATCTTATATTGCATTAGGTGGGCTTCTATTTAAACCCGGAGGAAGCAACTTACAGCATGCAACAGCCTTGTCATTTCTCCTACTTGCATATTCTCGCTACTTGAATCAAGCCAAGAGGGTAGTCCACTGTGATAATGTTGTGGCCAGTCCGGCTAGGCTTGTTCAGGTTGCAAGAAGCCAAGTAAGCTCATTTCTAATACCCGAGATATAGACTTGTTTATCAAATTTTGGATACCAATATGGTAGTTGATTTGTCTATTTTCTAAATGATTATACGTATAACTAACTTGAGTGTCGCATAGTGCCTAAACCATTTGTACCATACCACTTGGTATACTATTTGGTATCCATAATATAACGCGTGCATAAGATCAACCAAATCATAACAAGAACAACTAATTTTTACATTTTTTTGGGGCTTAATATTGCATTTATGGTGGTAGATATTCATGTTGATTCGGATTGATGCAGGTGGATTACATACTGGGGAACAATCCATTGACGATGTCATATATGGTAGGTTATGGTCAAAATTTTCCACAAAGAATTCATCACCGTGGATCATCCCTACCCTCAATAGATCAACGGAAAGAACGCTTGGAATGTGAAGGTGGGACTCCATACTATAATAGCAGCAGTCCTAATCTTAATTTGCTAATAGGAGCTGTTGTTGGAGGACCTGATATTAAGGATTGCTACTCTGATTCTCGAGCTAATTTTGCACAATCTGAGCCCACTACATACATAAATGCACCTGTTGTGGGTGTTTTGGCTTACTTCAAATCTCATCCATCCTAAATAGCTCTTTTTTCACTATTAAGAAGTTGTTGTAATTTTTTATGATAATTAATTTTGAAAAAAGGAATAAAAAAAGAAGTATACATAACATAAATATAGAGATTGGAATGATCAATTATGTTGAAGATTGTACTGTTTTGATGAACTGCCCTGTGATCTTGGCAAAGAGAAAGTAACAATGCATATTTCTGTCATCGAACCAAAAAAAAAAAATTAAAAAAGAAATCAAAGTTACTCAACTTCTGTATAATTAACACTTAGGCCTACTTCATCGGGAAAAAAAAAAAAAGAAAAAGCTTAAACCTACGTAATATTTACGAGGTTTTAATTATTGGTTAAATTCCAGACTTTAAAAAAAAAAAAGAATCTGTAATAATCTTTAATTTGTTATGCATAGGCTAAAATACTTCCTTGAAAATTGTAGAATTAAATTAAGTTTACTGTCATTTACGTTAATCTTTCCAACTTTCAAAAAAAAAAAAAAAAAAAAAAAAGAGGAAAAGAAAAGAAAGTAAATCTCATTTTTAAAAAAAAAGAAAAAATCATATGGTTTAAGGACATTTTGAATATCGTTTTACTGACGAAAATTTTTAAAATTTTGCTTTCGTTGACAGGTCAATATCGTTTCTAAGTTGTTATTATCACTAGCGTTTGTTTTATAGGTCGTTTTGAAAATCAAGTTATGTAGTTGATGTCGTTTTCCAGGTGTATGTCGTATTTTCCATTTACGATCATTTGTCTAGTTCATTATCGTTTCCAGTTGGGGTTAATGGCATTATTAGTCCCTTTGATTAGCTTAGTTCAAAAAACTAAATCCCTAAATTGCAATTCACAAGATCGAAAGTCTTTCTTTTGGTTGGGAATTGATATTGAACTTTGAACCTCAGTTTTGGAGGTAAAGAAATATCAATAAATTATGTTAAGCATGCAATCACTAATAGAAGAGAGTCAAAATTGATAAGATTCGTTATTTTTCAGGATAATGGTCAACATCAACAATCAGGTCGTTTAAATTTGAAATTTTAATATCGTTTTGGTGATGGACACAGACTACTATTATTTAAAACTTTTGCTTTGATGGACAGATCAATATCTTTTCCTTGTTATCATATCCGCAGTTTTGTCTCTCGGTCGTTTTAAAGATTATTTTCGTTTTACTAGTACATGTTATTTGTAAGTTTGTCATTTTCTAGGTGTATGTCGTGTTGTCCATTTTCAATCGTTCATGCCTTTTTTCTTGTGGCTTATCTTTCATGCATTCTCGTTTCCAGTTGAGGTTTTTCTTTTCTTTTTTTTTTTTTTAAATATATTTTGTCGTTTTTGATAAAATATATATATAAATATATATTTTGTCGTTTTTTGTACTCATAGCGGTATATGTCATTGTCGTTTTTTATGTTGCTGTGATGCTGTCATTGACTAATTTCAAAGTTTAACTTTTTTGTTTATTTATTTATTTATTTATTATTATTATTATACCATGTTAACGTTTAAGTTTTGTTGTTGTTGTTCAAGTAAATGTTTTTTCAATTTTGGCGTTTTCGAGGTTCATTTCGTTTTTTTAACTGTATTGTCGTTTTGTGATTGTTGTCGGTTTTTATCTTCTTGCCATCTATCCAGTTCTTTTGTCGTTAGACGTTATCGTCGTTTTTTTTTTCATTTTTGTCGTTTTATTGTCAAATCATCTCTTTCTATTTTTTGGGTATTACTGTCGTTTCCCAGTTGATATCGTAATTTAATTGTCGTATTATGTAAATTCATTGTCGTTTTTCTTGTTTTATTACTGCTTTTTTTTTTTTTAATAGCAAAATAAGGAAGCTGAAAATTGAAAAATCTATTGTACAATAACCAAATATAAAATTAAACTAAATAAAATACAAATTGGTTCTTAAACGACGTCAATGAACCAACTAATATGACGTATTATTTAGAACCTTTAAAAGTGAATTTATATTCTAAAAATAAATAAAAGTGAAGTCCGCCTCAAAAAGAAAAATAAATAATTAAAATTATAAATTTACTCAAAAAAAAGAAAAAAGAAAAAAAGCCTCCATCTCCAAAGTTTTGAATGCTTTTCAAGCAAAACCCCTTTGTCCGGAACTGAGCGAAAGAAGAAGAAGAAGAGGAGAAGAGAAGAGAAGATGCAGCAGAGAAAACCTGCATCTGGGAGGCCTTCAGGAACGGACGGTCATGATTACCGCTTCCGCATGATCGTTGAGTCTCGTGAGTGAGAATCAATCTACTAATCAAATGAAACACTACTAGAGCCATTAAAGGCCTTGACTTTATACAATTGGGTGTTTCACTCATTCTAACGATTCGCTTTTGGATTTGAATTTGAATTTTTTTAGGGTATCAAAGAGTAGCTCAAGGGAAGTCCCGCCTCTCCGCTCTAATTTTTGCTCAGGTAAGTAAAAATCTTATAATTTCTTTTCTTCAATTGGGTTTTCACTTTTTCTTTACTGAAATTTCTTGCAATTCTAGTTTGTGTGATTTATCTGTAACAATTCTTAAAACCCATTAAATTTAAGTAAATTGGATTTGTTCTGCATAAAGCCCATGTCTTGTTATGTCAAATCTTCGGTTTGCCCAACTGGTAGAACCAGCATTTTAAGAAATTTCAAATATATTTGGATCAATTTTGTTATTGAAGAAAATCTTATTTGGGTCTGCTGAGCCTTGACATGTATATATGGATTAGTAATAAATGGGAAAAGAGATTTAGTTACAAGGAAGAGAACTGATGCTTGATGATTGATGACCTCTCATTCTGGTTTGGTCAAATTTGAATTATCTATATTCGATTCCACACAGTTCTCCAGGCTGTTTTTATTCGTAGTGGCAGCAAATCCTCCAAATCAGGGATCTTTAACTCATCAATTCCTATCAATGCTTTTTGGCCTCTTTCATATATTGCATCAATCAATTGTGTTTCGGGTTGTAATTTTCATTATTTACTGCAGGCTATCATCCAAATTATAGGAGTGTTGTACACAGTTCTATGGGCATCTTGGGAAGAAGGACCCGATAGGATTGCTATCTCGTCTATCGTTGTTGGTTTGATTTCTCTGATACTTGGAGAATTAGGTTGCTATCTAGTCTCGTAAATATTCTAATCTTCAATTCAACTTTCATATGTTCTCGATTACTATAACATTGTTTTTCAATTGTGTTAAAGGTCGAAGGCGCAGTCGTGCTAATTTGTTGAAACTTTACATGGTTGGTTCATCCCTTGCAATATTTCTCTCCATTATTTGTGTTGCTAAGGGCAATCTCACACTAGAGGTAAGGTGGTTTATTCATTAAGCGGTGTAAAGATAAGTGGTTTATTCATTAAGCGGTGTAAAGAAGTGTTAAGAAAATGTATGAACATTTTAGACTAGCAGAACAAGAGCTATGAAACTCAGCATTGAGTTACTGGTAACAAAATGGAGTCGTTAAACCCAGGCAAAGCTGGTATGGGAACTGTAAATAATACTCTGCGTAAGCTGTTAATTTCGAAGACCTGAGCATGGCAAAGCGTAAAAGATAATATAAGCAACTAAAATTTCAATCTTGATGCTTTTTTGGAACCTTTTATTTATTATTATTATTATTTTTTTGGTACCTAAATTGCTTATCTTTACTTTGCTTGCTGCTGGAACTCACGATTAGTTTTTTCTGTAAATACCGACTAGGTTATCCAAGATCCAAGTAACTGGGAAGCAAACAAGTTTGAACTTCTTGAGACCTCTCGTGTTTTACTTGGTGAGTCTATTTTTCTTTGCTAGTTTTACTTCTTTGTGTTCAAATCATAATGTTCATGTTATTTTTCATAGGTTTCTTGATTCAAATATTTACAATCAGCACAGTAATTTCTCTTATCCGAGACATGTCCCCTCCGAAGAAAGCCTCATGAGTACTTCTAACTTTAGCATTGCTCTTATTTTCCTAATTTTTGGTCTTTTCGATTTCATTTTATGCTTCAAAGTGTGTACTTCAGTGGAGATTTTGAGTTCCTTTCTGCTGTACTCTAATTATATGATAGGAAAACCCTTTTTCATTTAGCATCTTGCATGTGTAAGACTTAGCCCTATCTTATGCCCTTTACGATTCTTTCCATTACAGATTAGTAAACATGATCTGAATGATCTTAAAAATCTTCTTCTTTGAATAACATGGTCGTCATGTATAAAAAATTGTGGGTGCGTGATAGGTGAAGGAATGAGTGTAAATGGGTTGCACTGGGTTGATTTGAGAATTATTTGGAAGTTTGAACCTACCTAGAAGCATCTGTTTGGGAACAGGGTAATGGATCTGCCTAGTAGGGAAATGGACCTGACTCGGAGTAATTTTGGTCGGAAATAACTTTTTTATGACTCTTTTAAATGATGAGTTCTTTTGGGAATAGTCAAAATTTGTGACATCTTTTATGACCAATTTATAAAAGGAGTCAAAAGATCTGATTTTATTAATTTTTTTTTTGAATGACCAATTTATGAAAGGTCAAATAATTTTGGACTAGTACTAAAAGAGTGATAAAAAAAGGAAAAAGAAAGTTATTTTGAGGCCGAATGCTCGTGATGCGGTATTTTTCCGGACTAGTAGTGTTTAGACATAAAATGACGTTTTCAGAAGAGTATTTTGTAATGACTATTTAAGAAGTGTCACAATAGTAGTGATGGTAGTCAATATATTTTTGTGACTAGTGGTTGGTCATAGAAAAGTAGTGAATTTATAGTCACAAATATTTGTCACCATTTCTCTGACACTCTCAAAAAATAACTTCAAGAATAGTCAGAAAATTCATTTCGGCCAAAATTTTGCTCAAGTCCGGTCCATTTCCCTTGGGAAAACATAAACAAAACTTGCTAGAAAAACCCTGTAACCCAAACTTCATTGGGTTGGGTCATAGGTTTGTGAGGGGGCTTTTTTTTTTTTTTTCACATGTTTAAGAAATAGGCTTTTGAATCTTAATTTGCTCATGAAACATTGGTCTTTTTTGGTTTAATCAATTTGAGTCTTTATAAAAAATTTATACTAATATAAACTCTCAACAAATTCACACTAATATAAGCCACTGAAGGATTTTTTTTCCCCATTTTATGCTTTTAATATATCGAATATATATTTATCTTTTGTTTTAATTTTAAGTATAACAATTTCTGGTTGGGTTGGGTTATATGGGTTGAGAAGTCCTCAACTCATCACCCAAATGAGCCTTGATTTATAGTATTTATCCCCCCTATTTTTGGGATTGAGTCGTCATTTTTTAGTTGGTCGTCATTTTTGAGTTGGATTGTGGTTGAGCATCTGTTCACCCTGTTCATGTTCATAAAGTTCCAATTCAGAATAAATTTGCAATAATTTCTTTGATGAATTTGGGCTTCTGATGGGATAATATTCCGATCGAAAATATTGACCCACAAAATTGGGCCCTCAAACGACAACTTCCATGTGACAAGTTAGGAAATTGGACTTATGGAACTATTTAATGTGCGTTCTTATTAGGCACTATTCTGGGTTCAGTAGATGACAGAGGAAGTGGGAGTGTTCATTGGGTGATATTAAACTTGGAAAGCAGGACAATCTTTTTTTGAATGGAGAGTGGGACACTCATATTAAATGGCTTCTTTTCTAGGTTATAGAAAAAGCTGAGAGCATAGCATCATGATGGGCCATCCATGGACCTTACTGATCATTTATGGAATGCCTCTTTTGGTTGGTTCGAAGTGTTCCTCAATGGAACAATTCACATGTTTGATGATTCATATTCTGCGTCTTTAGCTCACGTACGTAGAGTAGCCATTCTTGAGTTAAATCAAATAGTGAGAGTTCCAGCAAAAAAATAAAAATAAAAATAAAATACTGAGTGCATTGCTACCCTCAAATAGGGCTGGTGAAACTAAACCCCTTTATGATATCTCACTTGAATTCGAACCCACTGATTTTAAGACTAGTTTTGTTTTGTAGTCTCTGTAGGGCACATCTAGTATCTAAGGCTCAGCGCGTTAGTTAGCTCCTCTCAGATGTGTTTTCCTTTAAGCATTCACGTAAAATGTTTCTAGATAAATTTAGACAAAAGAATCAACTACTTCCAAGGAGTAATGATTTTTAAGATGCTGCATGTGCTACTTCTCAAGTTCTTTTCATGTGTTGCTTTTTTGCTTAGTCCTTCGTGGTCCAATCCATTACATTGATGGGTGCATTTCTCTTTCTGTCTCCAAATTATGAGCGTATAATATATCGCATTGGGATAAAGTATGATAACTCCATCCTACAACACACCAATACTCACCATACAATAAAAACTTTACAAGAACATATAACTAACTTAAGTTACCAATCACATTTTTTATAGGGTTAATGACACGAATGATCCCTGAATTATCCAATATGTGGCAATTTGGTTTTCAAAGTTTCAATTGTAGCAATTAAACCCATGAATGTTTCGATTTGTAGCAGTTTGGTCTCTAAACTGTCTAAATTATAATCTGCTTTAAATTATTTTTACCAAAAACAAATATGAGGAGCTCGTGATGGTATTTGAAAGTATATTTAAAAGATAATTTGAGAATTTCAAGCATAAAATGGAACAATCATTAAAACCTTTTGCAGTACTAAGAAGACAAAAACCCTAAAAAATGCAAATAGTACATATTTCTTTCTTTCAAAATTTTTTGTTTTGTTTATTTTCCTTTAAATACACTTTTAGATACTACGATGTGTTCTTCATATGTGTTTTTGGTTAGAAATTTAAGAGCATGTTGCAATTTAGATAGTTCAGGACTAAATTATTTTAAATCGGATAATTCAGGGATTTAGTTGCTATAATTTAAACTTCAATGACCAAATTGCCACAAGTTGGATAGTTCAAGGACCATTTGTGACATAAGTCCTATTTTATATGCACGTATATTTATATTAAAAAATTAAAAGCAGCAACAACTAAGCCATATGTAGGAAACTTACGAAGAAGTAACGGTCAGAGTCATAACATTGCCAAGATGTACCACGCATCAACTTATTTCAATTTTCAACCATTTTCCTAAACTATGGTTTGGCGCCCTATACGGCCATATCCCTATTCCCTATATCTAGGACTAGATTTCTCTCATAAAACCTTTTGTTTTAGTGAGATTTTAATACTCTTCAAAAAGGATCTAAAGTAATGAACCGAAAAGTACAAGTTTCATTGGCTCTTTTATTTCTTTTACTTATGCTTTTTCACTTTTCTTGGGAACATATGAACACATACACGGCGTAAAAAAGTGATCTTATTCTTCTCAGTGTATATATGCATGCCATTCATGATTAATGTGTGCAAACTACAAGCCCACTTATTCTCCTTCGAACGAATGCACCAGCTACTTCCATTAAATATCTTCTGCTTTTCCCAGAAGTAATATTTTTGTCCAAGGCTCCACAAAAATATCTATAGATGTATAGATATTTATACAAACGCTAACTCAGTCTTGCCAATTTATATGACTAATCATTTTTGGAACAATATTTTATGACAAAACAATAAATAGAGAGCGCAATTGAATCATATTCTACAATTACAAATATATATTTTCGAACAAGCACTTTTACAATAAAAAATCAGCTTCGCTGACGTATATATATTAACTAATTAAGACCTTAACTAATCCAAACAGCCTTTTAGAAGAGTCACAAACTTTGTATGTGACTTCTAATATCACCAATGACAAGCATATAAATCTTCACGCCGAACTAAACAATCAACAGAAAGACATAATTAACCAAGTTTTCAGATTAATTTATCAACTTAAAGGATCAATTAACCATGAATCAAGGCATATTTGTTGATCAAAGCCAAAGCATTGCTAGTCAATTGGGCAACATTCACTATCCGGGCTCTCACGGTGGTCTTCAAATTCCCATTCATTTCGTTTCCTTCAAACCCATCAGTGCACGTAGTCTCATCCGTCAAAGCAGCACTAAGCCAAGTTTGAATATCGTTTATCATGAGCTTAAACTTTGGGCCTCCCTTAACTACTTGACTCATCTCTACCATAGACCTTCGGAGCTCATCCACCGAGTCACTCAGCTCTTCAATGCAGTCCTTCATGGCGTCGACCTCTTTCGGCTTCAAGCCGTGGCTCAATGACAAGTTCAACATCATGGTTGATGTCGTCTTGGCCGAAGAGAGCGTCACGCCTAGGGCTGTGCTGGCTATAAGTTGAGGTCTTGACTGGATAGTGCTTGCGTGGCTTGCAAGAGAGCTAAAGCAAAGTTTTGGATAGGTTGTGGCAACACAAGATGTTCTAATGAACTCGATGTTGGTTTTTGATGTGGGAATATCTCTAGCTGCGGAGATTGAGTATGTGTAGGAAGAAATGGAAATTAGTGTTGCAAGAAAGAATGTGACAAAGTGTTTAGAAGATGAGGATTCCATTTTTTTTTTTCTCTCTCTTTTTTCTCTACTTTTCAATATTTGAATTAGGAATTTAGAAGGTAGTGTAGTGATGGAAAATGAGAAAGAAGGTTATCAATTTATAGTGCCCAAAAGTAACGTATAAATGAATTAAACGCGCGTAATCCTTACTGTACATATTATGAAAGTTGAAGCCTTATATGGGGTCCTAGATTATAAATGATCGGGAAGGGGGGCCAATAGTAGAGATGTGTATATGTACATAAGATGAGTTCTTATCTTTACGTGGATACAACATATTTATATTAGAGGCAACTATACTCGTACGGCTCGTTGGTTTATTATTTTAATTTTTATTTTTATTTACTGAAAATTCTAGCAGTATATGAAATGGTACTTTTAGATATGAACGATGACACTTGTTTATTGTAACTTTTGTTGGTATCCTCGGCTGTTCTTCTACTACATGTTAAATTTACATTGTACTAGGTAAATACATTAATTGGAATGATATTGTTCCCAAAATTTTGCTCTTAACTTTATTTTCCATAGTAATTGTTACCAATAATAATATTACACGTACCACGTAATGATTTTCAATTGTGTAGTAGACAAATACAATTTCCCCATGTGATTGTGCATAATTTAGAGATATATATATATATTTTTTAAAAGAGTGCATAATTTAGATTTTCAAAGTTTCAAACACACGTTGATTACATAACTTTTGTATTTAAGAATTAAATATGGCAGCATGGGACAAGGCGGGCGCAGGCGGGCCGAGGGAGACGATGAGGGTGGCGGGCGCCCAAAGTATGCCGACATTTCTTTTCTTTCTCTTATCCTAATATATGAAGGAGACCAGCAGCCAGACTCAAAATATCTTGACTATATTTTTCCAAAAACAAAAAGTTTCTTAATTCTTAATTATTTTTAATTTTCTTAATTCCCTAAGTTATATTTAGAAGACTAATATAATGCGATAGGAACACTATTAATTAAGGAACTCATGAAGTTTCTTAAAAGTTCTTTATCTATGTTATTATGTATAGATAGATCACATATATTTAACATCTAATAATTAAGTACATTAAATTATATATAGATATATAGATTATAATTGTAGAGTTAGAAGTAACAAACGAATATCGTGGTCTCAAACTTAAATAACTGATGATGATGATGACAACCATTGATATTACTTAATATTGAGATAATGAGATTTATAATTTTATGGTTCTAATCTCAATTAATCCTTAATTTAAAATAGAACTTACAAGAAAAAAAAAAATCAAACTAAATAATATCCTCCAAACACCAGATGGGTGAATGCCCACTCGGTCCAAGTATTTCTACATCAATATCCACATTATATCAGCCCTGTCTATTATGACCCACATGCAAAAGCTCCACACTAATTGGTCAATTAGAGTTCCCAACTTGTCTCCATGATTGCTGCATGCAACTTGGGAACCCAAATTGTTAACTTCGGAATGGCTAACAAAATAAATAATTCCCCAACTTGAAAAATAGTGCAACTTGCAATAACACTTGTCGTAAACCTATCCCTTCGTCTCATGAGCCATGTGTTACAATTCGAACTCATGTTACGAAAGTGACACAGAGAACTAGAGAGAAGATATTTTGAGTCAGAAAAAGGTATCAAACTAGTTAATAGATTAGTACACAAGAACACTAATAAACTTAAGTGGGCCATTTATTCCGCTCAGTCTTAGATGGCGAATGATCTATTGGAGATACAAAATTTAACTAATATGTCTTTATTCATCACATTGATGCTTTCAATAAGATAATATTTACTTTAACGCCAAATATAGTAAAAGACAAAATCCGACTGTATTTATTTGTTTAATATGCTTTTTTTAAGGGCCTCGATCGGAAAAAAGGGGAAGAAATTAATAATATTATATATTTTGTGGACTAAAGAGTATAAAAGATTTGCTGATCAAATTATATATGCCCTCGGAAGATAGTGTCCAATTTGATCTAGAATAGATCCTTGTCTATATTATGCACGTGTTTACGTACACGACAAATATTGATTCAAACTGCTCATATAATACCTATGACGTAGGAAACATTATCTACTTGCCCCGAAGATCCAATGAATTATGGGATAATAATTGAGAAACTATGGAAAAATATCTGCCATATTTTTCAATAAACTGCATTCTATATTTTAGATATTTATAATATATATAACTACGTACTCCAACAATTGAATGATGGGTTAGCTTTTCCTTTTCAAAAGAATTTGGGGAACCGCTCATGTGGCCATGTGGGGAACACACGTCAATTTGCATGATTTATCCCTTTCAAAACGTTAAAACATATAACACTAATTAGCTACCGGTTTTAGAGTGAGAAGTTCTGCCTTCTCTCAAAAACCAAGTTTGTGATTTTCCTTCGTCTGTTATCAGTTCTTCCATGGCAACACTTTCTTACTCTCTTTACTAACAGGTGCCTCCCTTACCAAGGAGGGAGTATCCCCTTCTCCGGTATAGATTTTTTCTGCTTTTTTTTGTTTTATTGTCAAATAATCTTCCACTTAAATCTAGATCTAGGATGATCTTAATACACTCAGATCCTGATTTACGGTAGTATGTGTGGCTTTCAATTTCTCTTATGGTGATGTGTAGTTTATTGTTTGTTATTGTTACTTTAGTCTACCTATATTTAGATCTATGGTGATTTGTAATGGATCTCATTGTGTAGATTTGTTCAGATCTGGACAGTTTGTATAGTAGTATTTGCCATTTTATGATTCTTTGATATGAAGTGAGACACACCAACAACGTATGTTGAGTGGAGGGTCACAATAAGCCAACAACTGATGCTTAGAGCTCTATTGGAGTGCACAACAACTGTGATCTGCATAAATCCCCTTCTCCTAGATTGATTTCGCCAAGATTCCAGTGTACTAATTTCCTCCGTAAACTTTAATCAGTATTTTACGGTTGTCTGCTTTGTAGTCAAAATCCCTTTTATGGGTATTATACTATCCTTTTATTGGTAATGAAAGTTTTTCTCCTTAAAAAAAAAAAAAAAACGTTAAAACATATAATCAAGGAAAAAATTAAAATCTCATAAATAAAAAATGGAGAAAGTTATATCTCATAAAAAAAAAAAAAGAGAGCTTACTAAAATATATGAAGATTACTAGTGGTGATGGTGGCATAGCGATAAGGGCGTCTACCTGGAACCTTTGCTTCTATGAGGTCAGAGGTTCGAATTTCTATGAATGCATGTGAGCTCCTTAAATCACTCTAGACACTTATCCCTTAATGAGATGACCTTGTGGAAGTTACCCCTCTGTACATAGTTGATGAAGACACAATGATATGATTGTTGTCATTCCACCTATGGTCCCAGATACTATAACGAGGAAAGCCACTCTGGGGTTACTGGGGGGGAGTGTGAGGATACCATTAATTCTTCTTTTTTATTCAAAAAAAAATATCTGAAGATTATGCCGAAGCCTCCATTGAAATATATATATGGGCACCAATTCAGTAAGTAATTTTTTTTTACCTATATATAGGTATTATCTTGTCAAATTAAAATTAGTTACACACACCATTTTATGGTAAAAAGCGGAAAGAGAAAAGCTCTAAATAATATGTATTTATTTATTTTTTTCAACTATTCAAATTATAGTAGCTGTTAGATCATGATACAACGGCTAAAAAAAATATCTATTGATAGGTAAAAAAAAAAAACAATAGAACCTATATTTTATATATATATATATATATAGGAGAGAAAAGTCATCTTAGACATACAGAACTAGTTAGTTAGCTTGAACAAATCGTATTAGTAATAGCTACATATAAAGGTCGTAGTAAAGCTACGCTCATATAGTAGCTTTATCTCTACCATCTGTCAACCGTTATGGGCAGTAGAAGCGTCTTTGTCGCTTAACATTCTTTTATAAGTAAAATGTCACTGAGTATTGAATTTTCCCCTTTTATGCAATTTAGAACTCGTGAAGTTATAACTAGCTAAATAGGTCCCTTCGTTAATAAACTTAAGAAGACTTTCTAAGTAATTCTAATTATTTTTTAATTTGAAGCTATACTGCTTTTAAACCAATTTTTGCGTGGAACTAGAAATTTATAATATGTTTAATAATCCATCTCTAGAGCAGTTTTTTCTATCATAGTAACAAATTAACAGAATGGAGGTACTTAGCAGGACTACTTATTGGTAGCTATTCCTAAAGTAGGAAGTCAGATCTCACACGCTTTTGTAGAGGATCGAATCCTTGACCTGATAGAAGTGAAGTTTCCAGATAGATATTTGTCGTTATGCCACCACCACCGAAAAATTAATGTTACTTTTAAGTTTATTTTATTTTATTTTTTGCTTAGAAGCGAGGTAGTTTAGATTTTCGTTATGATGTGTGTATTGTTATTTTTGCACGATGATTACCTCGCAATAAATTTTAATTGAGTAAATATGCATGACTATCTCTAATTTAATTGTTTTTTTTTTTTTTTTGGTGATGAATTAGTTGTTATCCATAATTTAATTCTGCCAGTACTATTGTAACACCCCAAGTCCCACATCAGGTATGCTCTAGGAAGATTATGGGTATTTAAGTGATGGTCTATGAGCCCAAAAATACCTTCAAGCTAGCACTTTTGGGTGAGGCCCAGTGGTGTTACATTTGGTATTCAGAGCCGATCCAGTCCATACCTATGTGGGCCTTGGAAGGCTGTCACGGGCTGGAATCGTGGTGAATGTGGACCCCGCCCATAAGGATGGGGTCCATAAGGATTATATGTAGGCTATTGAATGTGAACCTCCTAGCGAGGACGCTAGGCCCTTTACTGGGGAGATTGTAATATCCCAAGTCCCATATCGGGTTGTAATATCCCAAGTCCCACATCGGGTATACTCTGGGAAGATATGGGTATTTAAGTGATGTCCCATATCGGGTTGTAATATCCCAAGTCCCACATCGGGTATGCTCTGGGAAGATATGGGTATTTAAGTGATGGTCTATGAGCCCAAAAGTACCTTTAAGCTAGCACTTTTGGGTGAGGCCTAGTGGTGTTACAACTATATATATGTTTTGCATCAAAAAAGAAAAAAAATTAGGACTAGGATATCATATGTAATTAATTTCGATTCATTGAGCGATAGTTATAAAATAATAATAATAATAATAATAATAGCAAGTTATACAAATTAGTTGACAACAATAAAAATTATTTTTCAAAATAATAATTTGAATTGCTCATATGTTTCACCAGTTTATTTCTATTACACTACATAAGGAAAAGAACATTATTCCGATCATAACTCATGAACCTTTTGTTTCTTTTTTCTTTTGGCCGAAATCATAATACCCGGAACCTGCATTTTCCTAAGCCATATGATGCGTTGTCCATACATAAAGTCATAAAGCAATGGCGTGGCGGTGAATTACATCATGATCCAAAATCTAAGTTTAGATTTGGGCCCTCATGTTCCCATATGTTACGTTAAAAACGACCCAAATCTGATTAATGTATTATCAATCTAAATCTACTAGTTATTCGTCTCCTTTCAAATTTTAGAGTAACTAATATCTTTTCCAAAAACCTTCCCAATTTAATATGATTACAACAACACCACCCCCATTACATATATATTACAACCAGACTCCCTTATAATATACACCGTACAAAAATTTATGTATTTTTTTTTACTCTAATGCCATATTGCCTACCGGCATCTTAATGATCTCTAGTAGTACATACAAATTGATCACTTACAATAATATTTCCACGCTGAACACTGAACCACGCCACCAGATCTCACCAAACAATTAATTAAACCACGCTTAATTAAGCGAATCCAAACTTAACCAAGAATATTAATAATCTTCATAAAAGTAATTGAAAAAAAAAAAAATCAGCCATGAACCAAAGCATATCTGTTGATCAAAGCCAGAGCATTGCTAGTCAATTGGGCAACATTCACAATCCGACCTCTCACAACGGTCTTCAAATTCCCATTCAACGCTTTACCTTGGAACCCATCAGAGCAAGTGTTCTCATCGGTCAAAGCAGCGCTGACCCAAGTTTGAATGTCGTTTATCATAAGCTTAAAGTCACCACGTCGACCCCTGACCCTACTCATCTCACCTATGGACCTTCTCAGCTCGTCCACCGACTCACTCAGCTCCTCGACACAATCTTTCATGGCCGAAACCTCTCTGGGCTTCAGCCCATGGCCCAGTGAAAGCCTAGACATAATGGCTGACGTGGCCTTGGCCGAGGAGAGTGTCACGTTTAGGGCTGTAGCGGCTAGAAGTTGAGGGCTCGTTTGGATTGTGTTGGCGTGGACTGAGAGAGAGCTGAAACAAAGCCTTGGGTAGGTTGTTTCCCTGCAAGATGTTCTAATGTACTCGGTACCGACTTTCGGTAGCGGCCGGACTCCGGCCGCGGCAAAGGTTGAGTCTATGTAGAAAGTAGCACAAAGAGAGATTAGGAGGAGTGTGACAAAACTTTTAGGAGACAATGGGGATTCCATGGCTCTCAATTAAAACCTAAAGTATTGTTTTCTCAATGTAGCTAAAGGTAGGAGTGGAGGGATGAGAGAAGAGGAGGAAAGGCTACCAATTTATAGAAACTCCAAGAAACAATATTGTTACAAAATCTAAAGTGGTTAACAGGTTTTATGTTACCTCAATAGATGGAAAAAAAAAATACTAATTCATCCTGGGGTCCCAATGTTGAAAATGATGGAAATTGGAAAAGAATTTAAGCTTTTGTTAAGAGGTGGGGCCAAATAATTCGAGATGAATATGCCATTCTTATCACAATATGAATCATAGATAGTTGATAATTGGTGAGTACGGATGCCAAAATTGCTCACAGCTAAGCTACTACTTGTCCTCCTATATATCTACCATCTAGTGGTATATTTTTCTGTTGAAATATTGAAAGAATTTAAATATCACATACGGTTCGATCATACAAATAAAAGCCTAATACTAGATACACACATAGTGTACACACAAAATATACACATAATGATGTGGCATGTATTTTGAATCACTCATACACATAATGAGGCCATATTTTAAAAACTATGGATGGTACTCTAGATAAAAATATAGTACGTCGAATAAATACGCACATATTAGTATCACATAAAATCTATGATCTCTGTTTTTAGGAAAAAGGGGAATCGGTGGTACTCTCATGTCCCACATCGAATTTTCACCGTGGTAGCTATTTGGACACGAGATCTCTGAGACCACGGGTAGAATGACAATGTTCATGTCCTCGTGCCTTTTTCAGCTAGCTAGATAAGAGTACCTACTCACAGGGTCCACTCATTAGGGGACACGTTTTTAGAGTGTCTCATAGGATCCACTCATTGGTGGCTACTCCTAGAGTACCAAGTCCGATCTTGCACGCCTTTATAGAGATTCGAACTCATGACCTGATAGAAGCGAAGGCTCCAAGTAAGCGCCTTTATCGTTATATCACCACCATTGGTTGTATAAAATGTACGAGTGAACAAGTGGTTTTCATGGATATATATTAAGAGAATTTATACCTATGAGATCTAATAAGCCCTTATAATAGAAAAAGGGACCCACTTATTAATCTTTTCAAAACTAATTAGCCTTCATTGCCATGTCATTACATTATTTTTTTTTTTTTGCTGAAAATTAGTTCACTAAAAAAAGAAGCGGCCTACAAGTAACAACAAAATCAAAGCAAGGAGACAAAACCCACAGACAAAATACAAAAAGAAAACCAGGAAAAGAACTGAAAGCCTATCGACTCCAGCAAACAATGTCATTACAAACACCACATGTGATAGACGAAAAAAATCAAGTATCCAGTACAATTATTGGCGTCACACCAAGAAGCTAGGTTATGGCCACATAGTTGATCGAACGGGGGATCTAGTTGTAGTTTCAATCCTTAAGGGTGTTCAGCAACAAAGAGCAATTGGAGAGAATTCTCTAGGTGGTCCAGTCGATAGTCACAAGCTGTTTTTTAAGGTAACTGATTACTTTCTGATTATCTCCTTCCAAGATAATGCATGTGATGAAGCCACAATCAATGGACACTTGGACAATTAGTATCATTAAATTACTTGAATACTTTATTCCCTAATAAATCTTAAAATATATTCTTCTCCAATAAACCCTAAATTACTTCTATCACCACTGCGCGCTACCTGCAGCACCTTGCCACTATCACCGATCTTGATTTTGGTGGCTCCTCTGCTCGACTAGAATTGAAAAATTTCGACCGCAGTCGAACTTGTTCTGCTGCATCTTCCTGCAATTCCAATTTTCAACCAATTTTCAAATAGCAACTAAAAGTTTTGATCCCAATTGCAATTTTTTGACTTTAATCGAAAATTTTCGATCCGTGTTGAAACGATCAGTCGCTTTCTCGGTATTATATCCTTCACTTTTATCTTTTTTTACTTGATCAAAAATTTTCGACCAGATCGAATTGGGATAATTTTAGAATTCTAAAATTTTCATTAAATGAAAATCTTAATTTTATAAATAATTTATAATTTATCTCTTTTTTACATCACACGCTAAAAATAGGGTCAAAAACCCCCGAAAAATAGAACTTCTACTACTTAATATTAGTTGAATTTATGTTCGATATCAATTATCAGCTTGTAATTTGGGCATTTGGTCAACCTCGGTCCATTAAAACAATGTAAGTAAAAGTACTAATAAATATTACGTAAATCCTTGTTCACTGTCTAAACCTAATAGCAAAAATAAAAATAAAATAAAAAACCCTTCTTAACTGTCCAATTAAAAAAAATTAAGAATCCAAATTGGTAGCCGACAAACTTGTCCGAAACTTTACAAGAACTCACATTGTGAAAGAGACATATGCAACGGCAAAGTGCAAAGATATTTTCCGATAACAGAGCAAAATATCTGAGTTACTTTTATTTATTTCTTTGTAGGAAAATATAACAGAATTAATGGCACGTATTCTTTTCCTGCTAGGAATTAATAAAGTGCATTGTTTCGGTTCTCCTTAAAAAAAAGGTGCATCCTCTCAAAATAAAAGAAAAGAAAATTAAAGAAAAGTCTTTCAAAGAAGTAATCAATTGTGGCCCATATATTATATATATATATATATTCGGCTGTTATAATGATAATGCAGCTGATAGATGAATATAGATTACTGGGGCACCAAAAACAAAATGCAGAGGCTGTATAATGCAACATTTTTCATTTCTTTTTTAGTTGGCCAGATTTAGAGCTATTTTTGTTTCCATTAGCATTGAAATCCCTCTCCTTTCTCATACTTTCACGCACCCTGGAAATTGTAGAGCAATTGAGCTAGGCTAAACTGGCTCCTAGATCTTTTATTTGACTTCATAAAAAGATGTTTATTTTTTTTTTTAATTCAACCGATATTAGTTCTCCACTGTCTGTTAATACATCCTTATCATATTTGTTTATTGGATTGAATTATGATTACTTTTCATGAAGTTTAGAAATAAATAATTAATTAATTTTAAAATATTTAACAAATTAATTTTACTGAGATGGTGACATTACAAAAAAAAAAAAATCATTTCAAAAGTGGAGCCCGTATGATCAATTTATGTGTGAGATTATCTATAAAGAATTATTTATCCCATTGATCGAGCAGGAGGCTTATATTTCGCCATTTCGAGTTAGTTATTCATTTCTCAATTTCACCACTAAAAAATTAAGGAATTTGGATATTATATCATTATCATATTTCTGACCTCACCCAGTAATTAAACAGTTGCAAATTCATATGATAAAAATATCGTTATTATTTTCCTCAAAAAAAAAATATCGTTATTAGTTCTTACCACGTAATCCTTCCTTTTGGTGGCTGGGAATCTGGGATAATAGCTACAGCATGTACCCAGGTACCGAGGTACACAAGCTAGCTAGTTGAGTTAGTATATTAATTAGCTAATATTACACAACCACTCCTACCTGGCTGGTACTGGGCTGTTAATTGGCTAGGCAGAACTGAAGTTTTGAATTGGATACTGGATAGTTACAAGTTGAGCATTTGATACTCCGTTACTTTTTTAAAATTAATTAAAAATTTACACTAGCTAGCTAAATTGGAATGCATGCACTTAATTACTAAGAAATTTGAAAAGAAATTGGTCTTCTTTTTCTTTTCTTTTCCTGTTTTTTTATTTTTTCTGGGTTAAGGTCAAACATTATTTTTCAGCTCCAAATATCATATATGTGAATGTGAATTCCAAATAATATATAGATTATACGTGGAAACTAATGTTAAACGCACCCTATATATATATATTTTTTTTCCATACAGGCTGATTGAATATACAAATTGCGATACTCTTTTGATTATTAAATTGTCCTGAGTTTAGATTCCCTACTCCCGAATAGATTGTCCACGGCACCCCTCATCTCTTATGTATATAAAAAAGCTAGATAGACAGGCATTACTCGTTAGATATATGTACATGTCGCGTGTTCAAAAGCAATTTTAGAGATATAAATTAGTAAGGGCCTCGTTCTTACACATATTAATCATACCAAATTAAAAAGGCCTCGAATACAAATTAGAGAGTTGTTGTGACTATAACTAGGAGTAGTATAAGCACAATCACTAGAAGGCCAGCCACGTATTCTATTAACTTCCCTTCACCCAATTTGCTTATGACGTTGCATATTGTAAAATTTATATTGACAGATATATACTTGTGCTAATTTGTCTGTGTTAGCCAATAATTTACAAGATGGCCATTTAATTAGATCGTATACTCTCGTTTGTACCATACGCAAAGAAGTCTCATTAATAATAAATTAAGAAAAGATTGATATCGTCTCAACCACAAATTCGTATGATAATAAGACACTAAATTCCTCTTGCCGGGACCGCCGGATGCATTTGATCACCGGTCGATTTGCCAACATAGTCACATTGGACCTGATCACCATGCCGACATTTTTTTTAATAGAAAAAACTCAAAAGTAACTTTATATTATACTTCACATTACTTGATTCAATCGTACTATATATGATTAATGCGAAAACACCTTTCTACTAGCTAGTAGTACCACCTAGCACGAAATGACGAAATGATATCAATAATTTAAAAGATATTTAGTGCAATGCATTGATTACGGAGTATCAATATTCATAGTGAATTGATAAAGAAAGTTTCATTAAAAAAAAAAAAAAAAAAAAGTGGCAAAAGGGTTAAGGGCCCAACAAAAGCCCTAATGGGGTGGTTTTGGGGGCCGAAAAAAACCAAAACTGAAGGGCCGGAATAAGAAAGAAAATGGAACTGGCCCGCAATAACGTAAACCAACAAAACAAGGGCCCAACAACAAAATGGGCCTGGTTTTTGAAGCCGGGGAAAATGGCCGAAACCCATGGCAAAGTGCCCCCAACTAAATTCCGGGCCAAAAAACCGGTTAAGGAAACAATTCCAATTTTTTTTTCCTCGAAGAACAATAGAAACACCAATTTTTGTTCTACACGTTTTACGCCAAATTGAATTAAGTTCTTGCAACCACACAAATAATCTTTGTAAGTCCTACTTTGAATAGCGAAGTTATACGTGATTTAAAATTATTGCGTTAATTTGCTTAGTTTCGGCTATGTTTATTAATCTTAATAGGCCAAGATGGGAATAAGCGAATTGTCCCTTTCCTATTCACTTATAGTAAAGCTTTCTGCCTCTTGTTTGTTTCTGTCCAAAATGCCTTACATACTTGCATTAAAAAAAATGCCTTACAAAATAAATTTGGTAAATTTCGTACATAATTATTTAAAACAGAAAACGATAACTTAATGTTTGATTACTCTCCTTCATCTTCAGACCATTTTCAATTGCGGTTCTTTTCATTATTGATTAGTGAACATCAAAAAATATCCTTAATGTATAAACTGATCATCAGTAAACATTAAACATATCCTTACCGTACAAACTAATCATAACCTTTGTGGCTTTGAATTAATTCTGTTTTGTAGTCTGTCTTTTTATAAGGCAAAAAGTCCAATTCTTATGATCTCTTTTTTTTTTTTTTTTTTTGAGTGACTTGTTAGAACAAGTGACCATTGGTCCATTAGTGGTAATGGCATAGCGGCAAAAGTGATTATTTGGAGCCTTCACTTCTAATAGGTCAACGATTCATCTATCCATGAATGCATGTGAGTTCGAAACTGGTGCTCTAGTGAGCAACTACTAATGAGTGGCACCTATGAGTCACTCTGAGTACGTGTCATTCAATAAGTGGACTTTCTGAGTAGGTATCCTAATCGGGTTAACTAACGAAGGCACAGGAACAAGATCGTTATCATCCCACTTGTGGTCCCAAAGATCATTGGATCATAAAGGTTACCGTGTTGAATGAGTGTAGAGCGAAAAGATACAATTGATTCTCTTTTCTCCTAAAAAAAAAAGTGTATTAGAAGAAAAAAAAAATGTTTATTGATGTATAGTAGAAAACACCAATACTTGCTTTGAAAAAAAAAAAAAAATCCTTAGAGCTGAATGCTCTAATTTTGTTTTCTAGTTTAGTCAAATTAATATGTTTTTTGCTTTAATTTTCAATAATTATTTAATCTTCCCAAGCAATGAAATATTCTCCATGTTGGCATAATCAGGTCCCTCTTGCAACGTCTCAGCAACACACGCATGACACGATCTCACGATCGTTGAGATGATTGAATTTGAAACAGCACGATCATTAAGTAATTGACAAATGTCTTCATTTTATAAGAGAGACAAATGTTCCACCATAGGCCCTGCCTTACTGTGTCTTTCTTTGATATTTGGTAATGTCAATTTCATCATTCAATTAGGGTGGTGCACTAAGGTGATCTAGCCCCAATAAAAATATTTTTTCACCGTTAACAAAAGTTGCAAGCACGGAAAGGGATTGCATATTTTTGGGTGGGGGTTGGACAATGATAGGGATTGAGCCCCCTCCCAGACATGTAAAGCTACATAATATTTTTTATATTACTAATAATAAGTGATTTGAAATTTTTTTATAAATATAGGATTCTCTTTCCTTATTCCCTTTCTTCATTCTAATTGATATATTAACATATGAATTAGAAATATTTTCCCTTTTTCCATTCCTTACTTTCCATCTCCCCTAAAAATATTGACATAACTGGAAGAAAAAGGAAATGAAAGGGAGATACAGCATAGGGCTCACTAAACATATGTAATATCTAACAAGTCGAGTCTTATGACAAACCTAATAATATGTACATGGTCATAACTTATGGCCGATTTGTGTTTACTGTCTCATTTTCATTTTATAATTCACCTAATAATGTATATACATTGTATATGACTTGGGCTCCTTAATGGATTTAACGGCTTTTTGATTATTTAGACTACCGGAGGATTTGTAACAAAGTGGAATTTTTTTTCAATGAATTCGAGATGATTTTTCCAAATGGGGAACTCGATACTCCGATTGAGAACTTGTTACATGACTAAGATTCTCCAAAGCTATCGGCAACTACTTAAATAGCCAATGATATGTATGAAGCTGACATATGGAAATAGTAACTAGGACAAGAATGGTAAATAAAAATTAACCAATACTATCCGGTCCCACTATCTAGTCTTTAATATACAATGTTAAAAAAAAAGGGCTTTATATCAACTTCAACGCCCCTTTTCTTTTCTTTTTATTTTCTTTTGGCTTTTGACTTGCCTTTTAGCTTA
The DNA here is from genome assembly GCA_002914845.1 of Trema orientale. Classification (NCBI taxonomy): domain Eukaryota; kingdom Viridiplantae; phylum Streptophyta; class Magnoliopsida; order Rosales; family Cannabaceae; genus Trema; species Trema orientale. The sequence continues at coordinate 809,604 of JXTC01000094.1, read as the reverse complement.
ATAAATTAAGGAATAAAAAATAAAGCTCTCATCTTTAAGAAAAACTAAATAATTATGCGGTGGAAAGTTTAATTAGTCTAGTAATAACCACATCTCCTCCCAATGTGGAAGGCCTCGAATTTAAATTCCCACTAAAAAATAATTATAAAAAAAACAATTATACAAAAGATATTCTTTGGAGAAACCATGGAACTGAAATCCGTATATGCATGACAATAAGCAAGCTGTTATAATATTGCATTACAAAACAATATGGATACGTATTTGTTATCATTGACATTTAGTCATTTGCAGAAAAGCCCTAATTATGGCCATTTGCTAAGCAGTACTCGCAATAGTTGACATCGCTGATAATTTTTTCTTCGTCTTCTGTATATACGTAAAAAAAATTATGCACTTAAATCAAGTATATTAATAAACTATGTACTATAGTTTAGTTACGCATGAAAATAGGAGAAAATCAATGAAGGATTCTGTTGACGGAGGTTTTGTCAACGGAATGATTAATTAGATTCTGAGAGTGAATACAATCAAATTGCATACAACTTTTTAGATATTGCATACAAAAATAAAGAGAGCGATTTTATAGTGGTTCAACCCCAAAAAGATGACCTACGTCCACTATAGTTTATTATGGAGAGAGTGTATACAACGCTAGAGTTTCAGTTCAGCAAATACGTGCGTTTGTGAACTTATCTACAATATGACTGAGGTCTCCCATTTATAGACGGAGAGTCCTAGTCATATACAATTGCATGCATTATTTTAGGTAGCATAGTTATCCCAAAATAATAAGATAATTACAAATTATTCAACAATTATCTAAATATAAATGAATTATCTATATTTGAATAAATTATCATAATTTAAATGATAATTATCCAATTATCTGTTGAGTTATCTGTCTTCTAGAAGAATCTGTCATAGTTGCATACGCTTCCTGGAGTGTCAACATATCAAATCATCTGCTGCTAGCTAACTTCTCAATTCGCGCGTAAGTGGTAATGTGTAGCTAACTTTGGGTAAACCATTTAACTTTCCATAAGCAAACTAGCTTTCACTCATTTGAGGCAACTATTTTGCTAGTAGACAAAAATGAGCTTACATAGTTGAGATTGCA
>JXTC01000094.1:791082-804862 GCA_002914845.1 Trema orientale | reverse complement strand
GATTCGGTATGTTTCAATATTTATCCCCCGCTTGTGACTGTAGTACACATTGCATCAGTAAGAGGTATTGCATACCTACTACTGTGCGCAAGTTTTTACCCAAGTTTATATGGAACGTGCGCGTCTTTTGGAGTGTTCTTTACTCCCTCGTACCCCCCAAGTTTTACAGTTGATTATGATAAGCGAAAAACTTGTTATGGAGAACACGAAAATATGTCCCTAGTAGAAATTGTGTCCCGTAGGCACAGGCGAATTCATGACCCATAGTCATATAGTCAAAGTCATAACACGTAGTTGTAGTCAAAATTGTGGGTTATTATCATATGTAGAGATACGTACGCAGCTGTAGAAATATATACGCGAATGTTGAATAATTCAAATCTTTATTAACTCAGAGATGAATTACACTTTGTAGACTAAGAAAACTTGTAGAAAAATATAATACAACCTAAATGCAATTGTCCACTAAATTGAGAGTAGAAAAGAAAGTTTCTTAAAAATTTAAAATAAAAGATTCCATCTAATTCCTTTATCTTGTATGTTCCAGGTCGCATAATGCTTACAGTATGGTATAGTTCTTCCCATATTGGTCCGAATGCTCCCACTCTTAGTCCCTTAGTGTTGGGAAAAGATAATCTGAGGACCAGGTTGCCAACATTGAAGTGATGTTCTCTTACTTTGAGGTTGAAGTAGCGTACAGAATGTTGTTGACAAGTTGTGACTCGTAGTTAAGCGTTGTATCTCATTTAGTTGTTTACCGAGCTTCAGTACTTGTGTAGACTCTTTCTCATCTACCTGTAAGTCAATTAGTTCCTCAATAGGTCCAGTAGCAGGTTCCTCGTTATTTGTTCGCGGGTTGAGGTTGTCGTCAACTGATTCTTTGCTTGCATTCTTGGGTTCACCTACGAGAATCTGGTTCACTATTTTGCATTTTGAGGCTATTTTTATAGCTTTGTTATAGCATTCACGAGCTTCATATTGGCTTCCTCGCACGTATCCTGTTCCTTCTGGGGTTGGGAACTTCATAGTTAGGTGGTAGATAGACGTAATTGCTTTCAGATCCTTCAAGGTAGGCCGTCCAATCATGGCGTTGAATGCAGATGGGCAGTCGATAACTAGAAAGTTGGTCATAACAATGACCTTGCGAGGTGCATCACCAACTGTCAGCGGAAGGGAGATAGCTCCTCGAGGGATGAGAAAATCTCCGGTGAATCCGTAGAGTGGGCTAACGACTAGTCTAAGAAGGTCTTCACTTAGCCCCATCTTCTTGTATGCATCTAAGTAGAGAATGTCTGCTGCACTGCCATTGTCAACAAGCATCCTATAGAGATTATTGTTTCCCACTTGAGCTTTGATCACAAGGGCGTCATTGTGTGGATGATGCACAAATCGTGCATCTGTTTCTGTGAATGTGACATCATCGCACTCCCTTGTGAATCTTCTGATTGGTCTCTCGCTGAGGTGATGTACGTTAGTAAGGTGATCAGTTTTTGCTTCTTTTGCATATTGGTTCTGAGCTCTCTTAGATTCACCATTTATGTGAAGACCACCAAAGATAGTTCTAATGTCACGCATAATTTCTTGTGCTTGTCGCTTATCTTCTTCACGCTCTTTTTGGTCGCGAGTATCATCTTTGCGTGCAACAAATTCTTTCAGATATCCTCTGCGAATTAGGTCTTCAATTTCAGATTTGAGTGTGTAGCACTGGTTGGTATCATGTCCGATTTCTTTATGGAATCGACAATACTTTTTCGGATCTCTCTTTGATGCCTCCAATTTGATAGGTGGTGGCGTTCTGAAATTGACTTTTCCTTCTGACACAGCATACACATACTCCATAGAGGCCGTCAGCTCGGTGAAGTTGTTGTAGCGTAGAACTGGTGACCTTCTTTCTTCATTACATGACCTTTTGGGAGATGATTCTCGCCTATAGTCACTTTTCCTCTTGCGGTCATTATTTTTGTATATATCATCTTTAGGTTGTTGTCCGCTTGAGTTTTCATTATTATTGCTACCTCTAGCTTTGCGTAATGCTTCTCTAGAGCTTTCAACTCTCATGTACTCATTGGCAAGTTTATAGAAATCAGTCATGCTTTTGCAGTGTCGTTTTTGGAGGTCTTCCCAAAGTGAGGATTCTGGTAATACACCAGAAATCATATATGCAAGCACTGCCTCATCTGGTGCATATCGGATGTGTATGAGTCCAGCATTGAATCTAGAGAGATAAGACTTAAATGTCTCATTAGGTCCTTGCACGATGTTTGCAAGGTGAGCTAATGGTAAGTCGAATTGCTTTGTAGGTTGATGATGTCTAAGGAATGCAGTGCTAAATTGTGACCATGCAGTGATAGAGCCTGCTTCGAGAGTCCTGAACCACCTTTTTGTACCTTTGGTAAGAGTGACTGCAAAGCATCGACATTTGGCAAGGTCTGACACCTGGTGGAGTTCCATCAAATCATTGAAGTGATCTAGATGTTCTTGTGGATCTGTTTTTCCTTCATACGAGGTAATTGTTGGCATTTTGAAGTTGTGAGGTAGAGGTGCTTCTCGTATGTCTCGATCGAAAGGAGAATCATGATAACCCACATTAAGTTCGTCTTATTGAACTTTTAAAGCTTCGAGAGCATCTTTCAGGGCGCTCATGTGTATACTTCTAGCAGATCGCGTGCGCCGATTGGATATAGAGGTAACTGAGTGCGTAGGTGAGGGATTTCTCCACGGTCGTCACTCACGAAGTCGTCGATCAGCATCTCGTCGCTCATTATCTTGATGTGTAGATCTTAGTTGCGAGTTTTGGCGTCTGATCTCCTGTCGTTCAGATTGACGGCTTTTTTCTCGTCGGTCATTGAGACGGTTTCTAAGATCGTTTCTACCTCCAAGTCTATTGAAGACACTTCTTTGCTGATCGGCTTGGTTGCCATCTTCGCGGCGTGGTAGCCTGTCTCGCAAATCTTGGCTGCGTGATAGCCTGCTTCAAAGATCTTCTTCGCATGCATCTCGGGCCTGTTCACGACGTGCACCTACACTAGTACGGATGTTGTCTCGTTGAGTGCTCCCAGTTCCAGATCTTCGGGATGGAGATCTTCTCTGTGGATTGCGTACGAACTGACTGAGTGTAGCTCTTTCAGTGGGAATCGCACCTTCAGGAATAGGTACTTGTTGAACAGCAATGATTCCTTGTAGCAAGGTATTTAGGGTATCCTGAAAGTTACCCAAAGCAGCGGTGATTTGTTCGTTATTAAGCACTTAACTTCCGGTGGTGGCAGCAGCATTCGAGCCAACCAATCCAGTATTTGGAGTCGTCTGGTCATTGCGCGTAGTTGGCGGTGCACCTTGATTTGCCGGCACGTCAGCCGCTGCAGGTAAAGTCGTTTGATCTTGTCGTTGTGCATCACCAGTGGTAGACACTTCTCCTTGGCTCTGTTGTCGTGCAACAGTAGCAGCGGCAGCGTTGCGTGCATCTTGGGATGCCCTTTGGGAATTGGCAGTTGTTCGATTCGCCATGGTGGATTCTAATGAGGGATTGCTGGAATAGCCCTCCTTCTAGCGCCAATTGTTGACGGAGGTTTTGTCAACGGAATGATTAATTAGATTCTGAGAGTGAATCCAACCAAATTGCATACAGTTTTTTAGATATTGCATACAAAAACAAAGAGAGCGATTTTATAGTGGTTCAGCCCCAAAAAGATGACCTACGTCCACTGTAGTTTATTATAGAGAGAGTGTATACAATGCTAGAGTTTCAGTTCAGCAAATGCGTGCGTTTGTGAACTTGTCTACAATATGACTGAGGTCTCCCATTTATAGATGGAGAGTCCTAGTCATATACAATTGCATGCATTATTTTAGGTAGCATAGTTATCCCAAAATAATAAGATAATTACAAATTATTCAACAATTATCTAAATATAAATGAATTATCTATATTTGAATAAATTATCATAATTTAAATGATAATTATCCAATTATCTGTTGAGTTATCTGTCCTCTAGAAGAATCTGCCATAGTTGCATACGCTTCCTGGAGTGTCAGCATATCAAATCATCTGCTGCTAGCTAACTTCTCAATTCGCGCGCAAGTGGTAATGTGTAGCTAACTTTGGGTAAACTATTTAGCTTTCCATAAGCAAACTAGCTTTCACTCATTTGAGGCAACCATTTTGCTAGTAGCTAAAAATGAGCCTACATAGTTGAGATTGCACGCACTTTTTAAGTCTCGGTTGATAACAAGTAGAATTCCTCATGTTGAAAGCTTGCACGCACCTCATATTTTGTACGCACTTTATATTTTGCGTGTACCCTATATTTTGCACGCACTTTTTTGTAGCTTATATTTTCAGCACATAACAGATTCCATCTTATTAAAGAGTAGCCGGGTTGCGCAGCAGTCTAAACTCTGAAGGCAACAAAATTTTTTGTTTTTTTGTTTTTTTTTTTTTACTAAAATAGAGAGATAACTCTCTCTCACAATGCTATGGAACATCATATGATATATTAGTTTATTATTGATTAATTATAATTACATTTTATACTAAACTTATGTAGTATCTAATTTATTACTTAGAATAATTAATAATAAATTAATACATCATATTGTACTTTTAAGCATTGCTCTATAATTTTACGGTACCTTTTCGCATCGCTCCTCACGTTTTTATGTATGTTTTAGATTTGCATGGTATTGCTTGATATTCTCGTAATTTGCTCCATTCTTTTTTAATTATAATATGATCCTACGCATAGCAATCATATATTCTCCGTTATTTTTTTATTATTATTTTCCATCCATGTGATAAGTATTTGTTTTATACATGCACATATTTCATGTGGATCAATCTGTTAATGTAGGATCTCAATCTATACTAGATCACGTCCCCACGGACTGTCGGAGCTAGTGGTAAGAACAAGCAAGTGCGCCACTATGGCCAAGAGGGATTTTTTTTTTCTCTCTGGCTATGGCCAAGAGGCTTGCCATGAGTTACATCACCTAAACGTTAAAAATTAATACGTTGTAGTTCTTGAAATATTTTCTCTACTGAATATTTCTACTTTTCTTATGCAATCAATTTTATATAATTTTGATGTAAATTTCCCAAGTTAAGTATCACAATTATTCATATGAAGTTCGATCTATAGTAATTAAAAAAAAAAATAATCCCCTTTCCTTATGTAGTGATGAATCTTCCTGAATCACCAAATTTCAATTAGATTTTATGATCATTTTGCATGTGTCTGATTTTGATTTTTTTATTTTGATTTTTGAAAGAAGTGTCTGATTTTCATTTTTTTTTTGTTTGAAAATATTTGTCTGATTTTGTTAATAGTTGTAATTTCAACCAGATTTTTATCCCCTACAATTAATTATTATTGTTTCTTAGGCCTAAAATTTTGTTTTTAGCTTGTACGTATATCCTTACTAAAATCCATTAAATTGTCAACCATTAAATTGTTCCATTGACGTGGAGTTCCTATAAATTAGGAATACCATACCACCCTAAAAAAACACCCTAACCCATTAATAATTATCCAATCTAAGCAATTCAAAGTAGATATTCCCTCAATTTCTTCCTAATACGGCATCCGAGTTGTCATTATTTAATTTATGAATGTCATTAAATATTTTTAATAAATTATCATGTGTACACCAGTGATGGAGCAAGAATGTTTTTTTCAGCAGGGGCAAAAGTAAATTTTTTTAATATAATAATAATACAAAAAAAGTATTTAAATATATAATAGTATCTTCAAATGACAATAGAATATACTCGACAAATTTTTATATCTTCAAAGCACTATATAATTAGTTTTTGTGAGTGTCACGTTATCAAAAATGAAATTCTTAGACATATGAAATCTTTATAAACATACAAACTATAAATTAATCAAATTTTAATTAAAAAAGATAAGTATAAATGTTATAATACATATTGTAGTTTTATATATATATATATATATATATCTTGACTAGTATACAGAGTTGGAGTCATCGAGACAATGAAAAATTTTCCCAATCCTAATTTCCCCTCTTAATTTTAGTTTAGAAAATTGAATAGTAAATAAAAGTTAAAAATTAAGTGAGTCTTAAGCTGGGAAAAAATAATAATAATTCATATTTTATATAGGAATAAAACTAGAAATAAAAATCTCAATGGGACCAAAGTAGAATAATATTTTATATTGTATAAACTATGAAATAAAAAAGGGGGTATATATAGTGACAATGATATCTCACACATTAAAAATAAGGATAAAACTAGAAATAAAATCTCAATGGAGGCCAGATAGAAAATAAAATTTCAAATAGTAATAAAAAATAAAGTGAAAAAAAAAATTTTAAGGGGGACAATAGCTCTCACTTGCCCCCCTTGGCTCTACTCCTAACGTACACTGATTAAATAGTGACAACTTATATGTCACATGTATATATATAGAATTATTCTAAGCTAAACTGGTTTAGGATTTGAGGAGTGTCTGTGAATATGTAGGAGAAGAGAGATTTAAATCCTAATTATGCCAATTTATGTATAAATTTATAATAATAAAAAACAACTACGGATAAAAAGGTCATTAGGGATTTGTAAAAACAATCTCTCCTCTGACGAGGCGAAATTAATAAAGGTACAAATATCTATGGATAGCTTATCACATGCTCTTTAAATACTTATAATGAGAAAAACAGTTGGTTAATTGAGACCATCCCATCAGAATTTAGCAGTATATTAAACAATATATACGTCTAGCTACTTAAAATAGCTCAAAGACCGTCAATATGAAATACGAAAATTAAACAATAATACAGTACTATTTGCAGATAATAAGTTGTCTGTATAATCATATTGCTCTCCTTAATCATCTTGAGCCTCTATGCTTGAGACGGCATTAGCCCTTTGTCAAGAAATTGTGGCGTCAAATTTTCATCAGCACAAAATCATTCGGTAAACCCAGAAGTCAACTTACTATTCATATATACATGTGACTGCGTGAGAATATATTATATATCAATATATGTGCGTCCAACTTATATAACAATGTATTATTTAACCGAATAAGCTATATTTGGTAAGTTAAGAATTCGAACTCCATGCACCCATGATCTTGTCACGATCGATATATTTGGTCACGTATTTCGGTCATTAAACAGCTCATAAATGTGTATGTCAACCCATTAAATAAAAGTATCAACTTACGTGGTCCTTATAATTTGTTAACAACATATAGAAATTTTGTAATGTAAAAGTCCGTTCTTTTCCTCTGCCGGCGCTTAGTTAGCATATAAATTAAAATAGAAAGAGCTAGCCTATTTTATTCCTTTAATTTAATTTAATCGCTAATAACAAGATAGTTTGTTTAGAACATGCATCTTGATGTTGGATTGGGTGTAAAAAAAGTTGGGTCGGGACATGCATGTCGAGCGTTTTGAATGTCTTAACTGCCTCGGGTCTGGCCCAGGGACTTTTTGGTAGTCGGGTCGGGCTTGGACAGGGCTGCAGGTTTTTTTTTCGTTAAAGAATAGGCCTTTTTCTTTTCTGTTTCTTTCTTTTTTTTTCCCCTTCAATAATACCATTAATATGCCCCCTACTGTGCAGTATGCACTCATAAAAGAAAAATCGTAGTCTGAAATTAACTTTTTATCTATTTTCTTTTTCAATAATTATCAGTGCAAGGTGGTTTCGGGTATAGCTTATACTTAATACACGTAGAAGGTCTTGACTGATATCACTGATCAATATAATATCCCCACTCCCTAAATAAATAAATAAAATCTTAGTGCAACCAAACAATGATTGATATTACGGTATAAAGAATGATCAATATTCTATTTTTTGAAAGCTGAGTGATTGAAACAAAAGGTCACATTCAACATCTTTTTCTTTCATGAAAAATCGATAACTGAAGTGAATGAGCACAGCTCATGAAGAAAGAGGTATTATTATTATTAGAAGAGTAAATAAACGTACAATTGCATTAAAATAAAAAATAAAAAATAACGTGGATAGTAATATTTAATTAAGAAGAGAAAGGATGAATTGATGGAAGATGAGGTGGATGCGGCTGGCATAGGTGATGTCTTTGCCCTAGTTTGATGAATTACTCAGCCAATTAAGCCATGTGAGTGACTGCTTGGCTCTTCCCTTTAGCCCTTTCTAATGCTTTAATTTGGTTCCTTCGTATTATGTAATTTGTTGGAGAAGAAAATTAACCTCGATCATACTGTACACCACATCTACTCTTCCCTCTTTACTGATAAGCTGTTTTTTGCTTATTAATTGTTTGATTTTTTTTTTTTTTTTTTGCTTTGAATTCTGATGAATTACTGATTAATGATCACTTAGTAATATTAAACTAAGAAAAAGGACAAAAGTTCATCACATTCATAATAGTACCCCGTCTGTCGAAGAACAAAGGTGAAATAATATGCTAATATGCTAATTATAGGTTCCATTACAGTGATATTACCCATTATTATTAAAGTATTTCGGTTTTTTTTTTTTTTTTGAATATTTTGGCCTAGTGGTATATCACCTAAACAAATTAGAAAAATGTACCACACTAATAAAAATGAGTTTCATATTTCTAAGTTGCATTTAGAATTAGATATCGCATCTTTATTAGCACCACATGGCCCTCTTTACTATTTCTCAAACAAAAGAGAACACAGATTCAGTTGATCCCGGGGCAGCTTTGAATGGTTATAATATTTGATCTTTGGTTGAAATGCTGTCCCTAATTTAGTCTCTATCTATATTCCAACCTAATCCCTTCAATCAAGGGGATCTCATATTAGCAACTTTACCTTTTTCTTTTGTTGACTGTAAAGAACCACATCGATACAAACAAGGAAAACAAAGCCAAAAAAAAAGGGGTACCCTTTTAGACCAATTCAAGTTTAGGGCCCATAAATTTAGGGAAACTAAAGAACAGAGTTGGAAACACGTTATAACATCGAACTGAACTATTATAGTCTATTTTCAGAATTTAGATAGTACACATACCAAATATACATATCGACCAAAAGCACACCACACAAGATGAGTATGCTAATAACACTCCAAATTTCTCACATTTAAGATAAAAAAAAAAGACTAAAATAACCCCTTATAAATGGGTACTGATCAGTTCTTAGAGGCAAACCGATTACACAAAGCCAAAGCGTTGCTAGTGAGTTGGGCCACATTAACAACTCGGGCCCTGATCGAGGCCTTAATCTTACCGTCCAAAGATTTACCGGCGAACCCATCAAGGCAAGTGTTGTCCTCGGTCAACGCAGCGCTGACCCAAGTCTGGACATTGCTCATGTGCCACAAGAAATCCTGGCCCTTGAATTTGGCCACGCTCTTCAGCTCCTTAACCGAGTCACCGAGTCGGTCCACGCTATCACCCATTTGATCAAAGCAGTCCGCAATAGCCTCGTATTCCATTTTCTTTAGGCCCCTGAACTTTCTCAATTTTGAGACGAAGTCCTTGGCCGACTTGGACGAGTCCAGGCTGACTGACAGGGCGGTCAGCGCCAGTTGGTGCGGACTGTTTTGGATTTTGGACGAGTAAGTGGAGAGTGTCCGGATGCATAGCGGAGGATACGTGGTGGCACCGCACGACGTCTTCACGAAGTTGGAGGTTGCAGCCGGGTTTTCATAGCTAGTAGCCGCGGCGACGTAGAGAAAGAAAATTAGTAAGCAGACAATGGAATAAGCCCTAGCCATTCGTATAAAAATTATAGTTGTGTTGGAATTTTTGGAGTGAGTAGTAAATTTCCTCTTAAGTCGATTTTTTTGTTAACAAAGTTGTGAATTTATAGTGGGACTTGAGGGTTGTATGCGAATGTGAACCGTGTGTGACATGTCACGCCGTGTGATGTATTAATATTGTTATTATAAAATACTTTGGTATTGAGTTTTTGAAAGAGGTGAAGGATCAATAATAAGGGGCAGCTATGAAATCTTTGCTAAATTTCATGTAACAGTGGCACATGATAATGTCTTTCAAGAATAAATAAAACCTTATTACCAAAAAGAAAAAAAAGAATAAATAAAACCTTCTTTTTTTTTTTCCTTTTTTTTTTAACGTTTTGTTACCGACGTACACGGATCACTTGGACATTATTAGTAAATAAGAATAAAAGTGAAGTGGCTTATAAGTGAAGTGGGATCCACATTTAGCGTTCATTAAGGACACAGATTTTCAACTCAATTGAGCAACTTTTCAACTATATATGAGCGTGTTAATACATGTTAGTGCGCATTTGATCACGTTTACTTTACACTTGACTTACCAATTTTGTTCTACTGCCCCGTGATGTGAAAGGACAATAGACTATTGTTAATTTGGAATTTAGTATAACCCAAGCTTGTGAGATTAATGGGAACAAGCAACAAAAAGTGAGAATCAAGATAAGGCATTGCTTGGAAACAACCATGAAACGTGAGAACATTTCCAAAAAGACATGTGAAACCTAATTTTATTTCCAACAAAAAAAGTACGGACAAAGCAATATGAAATCAAAGTAGACCGCCCAAATGTCGTACGATTATCCAAATTGTTTCAAATGTCAGTCCACAAGTCACAGAGACGGAGGCCCATTCCCAACTTCGTCGACAAAAAAGAGTTAACGACTACGCACAATAACCGACTCCGTATTTTCATGGCATATTCAAGCTACGTACAAGTCCCTTTTTTTATGCCTCTCAGTCCAAAACTAAGCTTTACGTTTACACATTATAATCTCGTTCATTTCTGCTTGTGTTTATGATTTTTTTTTCTTTTTTAATTTTTAAAGTATGCTTGCTTAATATATGTAATGCACTTTTAAGTTTAATATACATCGATGGATCTAGAATTTTGTTTTTTCGATGAAAGACAATAAATGATATAAGCAATACAGATCTCGGTGTTCAAATTAGGTCCCCACCAATTATGTCATGTGGCTAGCCATGGTCTCATATTTTCCAGGTACAATTTCAACTTAATTTGCTGGCCAATCCGCATTTAAGGCTTACAAGAAACCCAACTACTAACAGCTAACATATATACAATATGCATTTTTCTTTTTCTTTTTTTCTTTTTCTTTTTTTGTACGGATCTGCAATTGGCACCCTTATAAAGTCCCATCTAAGTGATGTTCGTATAATATAAATGTTTCATATTCATTATTTTTTCGGCTAGCTAGCTATATAGTTGGATGGTAACCGACCAGTATAGGGGGGATCATTCTTGTTGCAAAACTGAAAAGAAAAAGACAAGTGTAATTGGGGAAAACAGTAGTTGTAATTACTTGTATAATTCAGTTGTTTCAAATTATAAATTTGAATAAATTGAAAACATGGAATTAATTGCTCAAAAATAATGCTGGAATTTAAAACACACATCAACTTTTGAGTTGATATATAATAAGTCTTCATGAACGTGGAATTAAATCATGTACAGGCCGGACTTATTCCGAAATTCAATTATTCTAGTCTAATATTAGCTCGTCAATTTTACATCAAGAACAACTGAACAACGAATTATTGACTTTTTAGGTCACAAAAACTGTACGTTGAAAGCTGCCTCGGGATGATGTATCTATATTAATGAATTCCATGGTGGGGGAAAAAAAAAACTACTTTATAATTAACGAGTTAAAATTTAAGTTTTAATTTGTACCAATTAAATATTTAAAAATCGTCAAACAAATACATTTGAGGATGATGCTTCGAGACTTTAGAATAGTGATCATAAATTCTACATTTGAGATCGACGTGGCCAGGCTAGTTATGTTACTAATATTACAGTATTAAATGTAGACAACATTAACCTGTGTGTAACAATATATAATGTCGCTTGTACAATATATTACTATTTCAAACTCAATATGAGTCGGCTCAACAGCTTGTTATTTTACAGTTTAATGCACGTCCATGTCCAACATAAGTGGCTCTCCTTCGCTGTAATAAATATAAGTATACACATGAGCATATATATATATGTATTATATGACATCTGAAACTGCTATTGAAGTCAACATCCCCACAATAGGAAAGGTCAATTTAGTTTAAGGGTACTGTTGAAAAGAAAAAACGAAATAGGATAAATTCTAAACCAAATTTTCAAAAAGGAAAAAAAATAACTGAATCAGGCCGATCTAGACTTTAATTATATCTGAAATCGACTGAAAAACAAAAACGAATCAATTGAAAAAAAAAAATATTCAAATACATTATTTATATTTATAATAAGTAATAATATTCCTTTTGAACTTATGTTCGTATATTTGTAATATTGACTAAATTTTTTATCGAAAAAAATATTGACTAATTATTTAAAAAATAAAATTTTAGTTTCTAGTAGAGTCGTCCCCAATCGGGTATTAGTTAAACCGAAATTTAAAACATTAAAAACGAGTTAAGTTTTGTCGCTTGGAGACAAATCCATTGAAAACTGACTAATTAATTTGGGAGCGATGTATGTAAACCGACCAAAATTACCAATGAACACCACTAATTTAGCTTTTGATCTTGCTTACTTAAGAAAAATAAGCAAGCGAGAGTTAAAGAATGCATACAATTGCTTTTTTCACTACTAGTGATAAAGATAATTATCACGACGATATTAATAATTGATAGTGACACTAAAGTGAAAAGAAGCAAACAAGAAAAGGATAAGCTCTACACGTTGAGATAACAACACATTTGCACATATATATGTGTAATTTGGATGCTTAGCAATATAACCAAAGATAAGTACTTTCCGGGCAGAAACGCATGTTTAAGTTGTCCTGATATATATTTCTTAGTAGTTTTGATCCCCGACACATTTTGTCTTTATGAATAATGTTTATACATGCACACATTGTAATCATAAAACAGTAATATAAATATTATGTTGAATTTATAAGTAGATATAGGCAATTTAGAATTCTTTTCACAGTTCTTTCAAAAAAAATATATACATATTTTTACAGCTCGTGATTCTGATTATGAGATTTTCTTTCATATACAACTCGTGTTTGAAAAACTTGTTCTACTATATTTTGAAGGTCTTTGAAAACAAGTGATTAGCGATTCAACACAGATTCCAATTATCACTTTTCACAATTGTTTCGATTATAAATTAAAATGTTTATTTTTAATTTCTGCTCACAGCTTAAATTAAATTTTAAAAAAAAAAATCTCAGTAGTACAGTAACAATAAAGTGACCCATATTATTTCTCTTTTAAAATAATATAAAATTGGGCGCGTCTACAGTAGGGCGCCCCTACGTAGGGCCCTGTCTATTCACCGTTGGATGGAAATCTGTATATAAATAGATTCTCCACAGATTCCTGTTATTCCCCACAGATTCCCATCCAACGATAATTAAGCCATCCCTAATAAAATTAAAGAACAAAATTTTCCTCCTGTATTGCTTGCATCATATTTAGCCACCGAGTTTACTATATACGAAGCTGCACATCCTACATTACGCATAGGCTTCTGAAAGCACATACCAACTTGTGTTTGTATGCAAAGATAAATTAAAAGGTCGAACCCACTGAAATCAACCCTGATAGATTTTTCATAGTTTTCATACATTTTTGCAGAGGAATTGGCGGCACGTTTTGAACTTCAAAGAGATATAAGAAGATCAAAATAGTGATTGAGATATTTTTTTTGTTATGATATTGCTTTTTCTATACTAATATCAAATTATACATTTATAATGGTAATAAAAAACTTATGGGGAAAAAAAAAAGTCCAGAGTATTCAATGCTATGAATACGGCTAGTCGCAAATAATAATAATAATAATAATAAAACATAAAAGCT
>JXTC01000094.1:664532-790488 GCA_002914845.1 Trema orientale | reverse complement strand
AATAATAATAATAATAATAATAAAACATAAAAGCTAGTTGAAATACATAAAAGGGGAAATAAATCTCCATACACAACTGAGACACCTGAATTTTACTTTTTATTTTTTAAATCTTTTTAGGGCTTGAATTCAATTCAAAAAGACCCCTGATTTTGTTCAATTGCAGTTCTCAGTCCTTGGTTCAGCTTAATATTATTTAACAAAAGCTGGAACCAACATGAAATCAAATTAAACAGAACCTCACCTTTGCACAATGGGTACTACACGTTTAATTATTTCTTTTTCACAGCAGGATTCCACTAGTTATTTTTCTAGTAGTTTACTTCAATCTATGAACACGAGTAATTGAACATAACTCAAAAGAAGCATATCTTTGATGCAAATTCTCCTCATGCCTGTAGACTTGGTGGATAAAGTTCCCCAATACACAGGTGACGCTTCATCCGTCCAACGAACGATTTTACTTCTCTGCGACTTCCCATAAATATCCATGAAAGCTTAGTCAATCATGACCGCCATAATCACCGAAGTTGATCTGTACCCATGAAGGCATAAATCATAGTAAGCCAAAGCAGAACTCCTCGGCAGCTATAGCACTAGTGCTGGAGGCCAAAAAGGAGTGACTCAGTATTTGTGACAAACCTTGTAATTTCTACTGATAGGCCTACGAGTCCAATCCTCGGTCGACCATCATCCTTCTAACTCTCTCCATATCCTCCATTCTACCTGCATTGCCATAAATCTTCATCAAAAGCTCGAAATTTCGTTCGTTGTCAGGCTCCAGATCGAAAAGTCTTTCAGCAGCAGCCTCTCCAACCTCAACATTTGTATGAAGGCAGCAAGCATATAGCAAAGCCCCCCATACCGTTGCACCAGCCTCAAACTCCATTCTCTCCACTATCATACTATAAGCCTCCTCGACTAGTCCTGCCCTTCCGTAAAGGTTCACCATACAGCCATAATGTTCCATGATTGGTCTTAGTCCATACTTGTTTGTCATGATAGAAAATAATTTCTCGCCGTCATTCACTAAACCCAGATGGGCACAAGTCGATAGTAACGACACGAATGTAATATTGTCTGGCAAGGCGCCAGCATTCTCCATCTGTTCAAAACAAACCAGTGCTTTTGGGTCCTTAGAATGAGCAGAAATGATAGAGTTCCACGAAACAACATCCCTCTCAGGCATTTGATTGAATACCTGACGTGCTCGAGCCAGCTCACCATGCTTGGAATATAGAACGATTAAGGAATTAGCAATGGACAAGTTCCACTCCATTCCTTGTCGAACTGTCCATCCGTGAATCTGAACCCCAAGCTTCAATGATGTCACCCTGCTGAGAATGGCAGATACAGCAACAGAATCCGGCCGATACCCTTCTTGAAGCATTCGATGGAAGATAACCAAAGCCTCCAACAAAAGCCCATGATGAAGATAACCAGTTAGTATCGAATTCCATGAAACTGGGTCCCGACTACCAATTTGATCAAAGACCCTACGAGCCTTTACAATGTCACCGCACTTAGCGTACATGTCAACAAGCGCATTGAGGACAAATCCATCATCTGAAAAACCCAAACGAATTACATGTCTATGCACCGCCATACCGATTTGGATCGACCCGATACCCCCACAAGCTTTCAACACTCGAGGAAAAGTGAACATATCTGGCTCAACTCCCTCTTCCTCCATTTGAAAGTATAGCGCCAGGGCGTCTTCGTACTGACCCAGTTCAGTATACCCCGAGATAAGCGAATTCCACGCAAAAGCAGATATGTTCTTCCTCTTAGACATTTGATCGAACACCTGCTGGGCATCCTCAACGTATCCACAAGACGCATACAGACGCAGCAACTTTGAAGAGAGGCCCTCGTTTCTTCTCAAAAGATTTGGCGGAATGAGGCGGTGAATTCGCACACCGTGCTCGATAGATCGTACTTCGCAACAAGTTTCCAAAAGGGAGGCAAAGATATCAATCCCAATGTATATGCCATTCTTTGCCGATGCTTCGAGTTCTTTGATGACTCGGTCAAGGGCTTCAAGCTTGGTCTGGGGGTAAGATTTTTGGGTGATAAGGAGCGGAGTTGGATAAGATCTTGGATAAGAGAGGGAAGTTTTGCTGTTTTTGTTTTGGTGAATTTGTTTTTGCTGCGACTGCTTATGTTTCTGTATTCTCTTGCTTTTGGGTAAAGAGAAGTTGATGGTCACTCTCCTGTGGAGACTCGAAGCCAGAGGTGGCAAAATTGTCACCATGTTAATATGTTATTATGGGTTTTGGAACAGAGGCCGAGAGAAGTGGTGGGAGGGAGTCGAATTTAAATTGAGTTGGTTTGGCCCCACTTTAAAGCCCAAAACCCACGTGGATCTGCCAACTTTGACCATCGGTCTAATTGCAAAACGCTAAAAGGTTATCATTACGGTATTTAGCACTACATAACTAGTAAAAGTGTGAATACTACGTAATTAGTAAAAGTGTGAATACTACGTAACTAGTAAAAGTGTGAAGCAAACGTACAAATTTAAAGGTGAGTCGCAATTCTATCGTGTAATACTAAACACCACAGTTACCCGTTGTTCTAATTGATATGCTATCAAATTTGACGTCTCTGCACTAAATGAGTATACATCCCTGCCTCTGGAATGTAACCTCTGGTTATGTTTGCATTTGAACTGGAATGCTGCATAGGTTTTCTTTTTCAAAATTCAGATTGGGCGATACAATAATACATTTCCTGATAATGCAGCATCAAGTTGGGAAAAAGATAATAAAAGTACCGCTGCTTTAGATGTATATGCTTTTTACAAAGTGGCCCTACTCTTGGGAGAAATTTCCACTCTTGGAGAAGCATGTAGCTTGCTGATTAACCTTCTCTAATTTTCTCCAAATGTGCAAAGAACAGGCAGAGTCAACTGAAACAAAATCTCTTATGTCTTTCTCTTCTTAATTCATATAATTAGGTTCATTTTATTGCCTGCCCCAGAGTTAAAACAAAATAAACACAAAGTCAGTAGTAGCCTTGTTTTACACTAACTTGTAACTAGTTTCCATATATTAGACGCTTTTACAGTAATTAGTACTTCTTTGGCTAAAAATATCCAAGTACTAAAGAAAATGACCAACTGACAAAACATGGAAAAGATGAGCAAGAAGAAGCGCACCTCACACGAAGCAAAAATAGGCCGAACTTGTTCAAATATTTCATCTACAGTTCCCACTGCACTGATCTGCAGGCAAAGGTTTCCGTTACTGGCGAGCTTGGAAACAAATGCTACAATCTCATGAGCAGAAAAGAAACGTAAAAATGATAACAACAGAATAAATCCTGACTAAGAACAATCAATCAAAGATTAGTTCTCAACTCTACAGTACAGTAATTTCAATCCTTGAATATGCCATACACAAAAAGTTTACCTTAAAAACTTTTCCTCTCTCCGAGTAGTAATTGATAACAGGACGATTTAATGCTTCAAATACTTTAAGACGTTTTTTCATGGTATCAATGTTATCATCAACTCTGCCCTGCAGCAAAATATCATTTGTAAACAATGAACTGGACATGACAAAAACATCCGAAAACTATTTAATAAAAAGAACCTGATTACGGCTTAGCACCCGTTTCACCATCTCTTTCTCAGGACAGTCAAAGAAAAGCACCAAGTTTGGTTCTGCTCCAGTCTGCAATGGGATGAGGATGGTTACATAGGAACCAAACAGTTAAATGAATCTACAGAGCCAAACCATTAACCTTAAAATTGTACTTATTCCTGCTTGAAATTTTTTTCTGAAGTCAACTAAGCACTCAATTTTTTTAAAAAGAAATAAGGTTCTCAGTCCAGATCTCCCGACCAGAATCTTCATCAGATCTCTTCTACTCTTTTCTTTTATATAACATTCCGTCTCCTTAACTTTGCTGCAAAGTGCACTAAGATCTGACAAAGTCTTAGTGTTCTGAGATCATACACAAGAATTACTGTTGGCAAAAGTCCATATCTATTTCTATAATCCTTAAACAGTATCAAGATGAAAGTTCAGAATTTCCTTCAACTCCATGAGAAGGAAGTAGAGAATGAAACTCACAATTTTTTCAAATGCTATGCGGTTCTCCTCGCTTCGAGGGAAACCATCAATAAGAAATTTTTTATTGTCACTTGATTCCATCTCCCTCTGAATCAGTTTGACAGTCACTTGTGAGGGAACAATTTTTCCTTCTCTGATAGTATTTAGAATCATCGAGCTGAAATAGAAATTTGATATTTAACGAGCCTAAAAACAATAAATTAAGATGTTCCAATTAGATATAATCAACAGTAACAAGAATTAGGAATAATTACCCATATTCACTTTTAGAAGCTATTTCCCTTCTAAGCAGATCTCCTGCACTCAAATGTTTGAATCCAAACGTCTCAACGATCTTTTCACATTGTGTACCCTTTCCACTACCCGGACCACCTAAGAGCCAGGAGAAACTGATATAATCAACAATAAATCACAATATAATTTAATTCAAGCTCAAGCTCAAGGCGTGAGCTTCTAAAACTCTGAATAATAATAGAGAATATCAAGTTAACCCCAAAACAGAAATAAAAAAGAAATCGCCACTGTAAATTGTTACCTAAGACGAAAGTTATGAACGGTTTTTCCTGCACCAAATTAGAAGAGAGAATGGATGACTATAATATTCGAAACTTTAGTAGATAAAAATTAAAATCCAATTCAGGCAATAATTAGCAGAACCAGAAAAGTGCAGCAGTACCATATATTAATATTCTTTTTTCTTTTTCTTTTTCTTTTGGCTGACTTTATTAGTATTCAAGTTGAGCTTAAAAAATCCACCACCTTCAATCCCTTTTTTCTTTTAAAAAGGCAGAATGAAACAAATGGATTTTCACTATTAAACTTTAGAATGTATGCACAAGCAATATGGTACCTGTGTTGCTATATCTGTGGTAAAAGTTTCCCAAAACTTGAATGTACATAATCCCTGCATTCAGCATAAGTGGGAATAAAATCAAAATCTGGAGAAAAAGTTCTTAACACAAAAAATAATCAAATCCAAGAGGAAAAAAAATTATAGCAAGGGATCTATATGAAGCAGTTCCTTTCGCACCAAGACATGTATTGACCAATTCCTCTATAACAATATAAATTTCAAACTATGAAATGGCAGACCCAATTGAAAATAAGATACCAATCACACATTCACCCAAGCCTAATATTCCATGATCAGCCTTTTGGGATCATTCAACCAGACACTTCCATCAAATCATTCTCACCCACATTTCACAAGCTAAATATACGATCTGGGTATGAGCTAAAAAGAACCAAAACTATCAATTCACGCTCCACCAAGAGGAGATAGAAGCTTGCAGCTGTACCTGGTTAAGAATGGAGGGTTTGGAAGACGAAACCAGTGGAGAAAGTGAAGCCACGCGCCTCCACATTTGTCTCCAGCCTTTTTTCTGTTCTGGTGGAGGTGTTATATCTCGTTTTCGATTTTCTGAGTTCTTGATATTTTGTGGGCTTTTTCTGAGTGAGGCAAATCGTCGAGCAGGTTGCGCGCTAAATTAATTAGTTTTTGTTTGTGCGTTAGCCGTAAATGTTAGAAGGAGGCCGAGTCAAATCGGGTACTAAGCACGTATGTATCGTAGCGTATCGATTTCAAACGCCGAGTCACCGCCATCTCCATTTTTACTCGTTCAACGTGAGTCAGTTAAGTGGGCCCACCTGCATAACTGGACTATTGGTAATGGACTGGACTGTCCAATCAATGGCCCATAAACGATGGAGCCCAAACTACACAACAGTGTCGTCTTTCGGTTTGGATCTCAATTCTGTAAGCCCATTTACGAATACTGGACTTGGGCTTTATACATGGATGGCCCATTTTGGAGATTTGGCCTGGACTAGGAATGCTTTGGGTCCGAATGCCTTTTCATGACGTTTTCAGAACTATCATTTTGGGCAATTGACATAAGTAGTAATAATTTGGACTAAAGTAACTTTTTTTTATAGTATTGTACGACATTGTGCGAAGATCATACAATTTGTGCTTTTATGGTTATAAACTGTGTCACAAAACATAATAATATTACGAGAAATGTCATTTTTCAAACACTCCTAAAAAAGTCATATCAATCCAAATTACTATTAGTCAAGTCAATTTCCCTATCTTTTTAGGAGTGTTAGGCAGTTTTGGAATATGGTTTTAGATTCATAGCAATTTTTTACATTTCTTTTTTTAAAGAAAGTACTGTCAAACTAATACTTCTTCTTTTTAGAAGTACAATCCAAGAAAAAAAATCTTTTTTATTATGACCGATAATAATTTTTTATGAATAAAATACGATCATAATAAAAATGATTGATCATAAATAATTAAATATAATTTTTTTAGAAGTGATTAGATTGGGTGTCCCTTTTCTCAACACTTTATTTTAGTAAATCTTTTTTATAGCTATATGTTCGAATATATCAATAAATTATTTTTTATGAAAAAATGTCATAAAATGAATTTATATTTCAAAATTAGTTTTTACAAAATTCTATGTGTTTTAAGAAATATGAGAAAACCTCTTTGAATTTAATTTTTTATTACAAAAAGTCTCGTAATTTGACTATTTTTGAAATGAAACTTCCTCATATCATCAAAATTAGGGAAGTTTATAGAAATGATAAAATTATCCTTAGTAAATGGTAGATTTATACTTAAAATAAATTTAGCAATTCTCTATAATAGTTTTCAAACAATATTTTTTATTTCTAAAATAACCTCATAAGAGATAAAATAATTTCTAAACAATTATTTATGTATATAAATATAATGTAAAAATATAATATAAACCTAAATTATAATTTCTTATTAATTTTTCCAATTTATGTTTATATGAGAAGGTTGGATTTCAAAAATAGTCAAATTACATGGCTTTTTGAAATAAAAAAATAAAATTTAAAGGAGTTTTTCCCAGATTTCTTAAAACATATGGAGTTTCTCATATATTTATTAATATATCGGTTATTTTGCAATAATATTTGAAAATCATAACTGATTTCCCTTTTTCATGTGATTCTTTATATAGATATGTATATTGTACAGTATTGAAAAGTATAAAAGAAATTGAAAAAAATCTCATATGCCTCGTATTTTTCTTTTTTCTGCTATATTTATGAATGGATAAAATTGGTTGAGAAGCTAGATAAATGCCGGCCTCATGACTGTTTGCTCAATTAATATTTTTGGTTATAATTGAAAACACTCATTACTACTTACCAATGAAAAATTATTAGTTAGTCTAAAATCAATCATCATTCACTTATTACTTGGAATAATAACCTCTAAATGCAGCATGACCATAAAATTGGTAAAGCAAAGAAAGAAATAAAACACACTTTTATTCAAAACTTTGCTTCATTCTTTAATATCATCATACCAAAAACACATCCTTTGAAATTTCATGTTAACATCAAATCATTACCCAAATCAAAAGTCATTTGAACAAAGTTGCTCATATCCCACCAATCAAATTGAATCCAAACATTAAAACCACTTAAGAAAATGTTATTTGAACTTTTTTTTCCCCCCTCATTTTAAGATGAAAATATGTCGGCCAAGTGGGTCTCACTTAATCTATTTGTTGCACGCGAGAATGGAAGTAATTGTGGTATTGTTGAAATTGAAGAGATTGCATGGCAAAAGGAGGTTGCTGGCTTTTCACTCCAATACATATGACTCCAAATGTCGCTTAAAAGTTGATTTGCTTACTCTCCATCTCTCTTCCACCAAACGCACCCCAAAGCCAACACACTTTGAAATTAATTTAAAACGCATTTTCAATGAAAAACATTATGGCTTTAAATACTTGGTTTTGGCGTTTCTTATATATGTTTTGGAAAGTTTGTCCCCTTATGACGATAAGCCTAGTCATCCATTACATCATTAATCTAAGTTATGATTCTTTTTTTTTTCCCTTTTTTTTTTTTTTTTTTTTTGCTTGGAGTACAATACTAAGTATTTCAATAAACACTACTACTCCTCCAAGGTTAAGTATTTCATCAACTAAGATATGGTTAATTACTTATTTAAAGTGATTAATTAACAAAGTACATAAGTTTATTATATGCACTTGTTCACTCAAATAGCTTTGCCTTCTTTTTTTTTGAAAAAAAAAATTAATTACATTTATTGGGATCCAAATGATAACACAGCACTGAATGACCAATCACCTTAAAAAATAAATATACGTACGTCCTACAATATATATATACATATATACAAATATAACGCATGTTTAATTAAATGAGTGGAGTGTAACTACTGTTATTTTGGTCAGGACTAATGTTGAAGCATGAGGTGGCCGTGTACTACAAAAGTGAAGATACAAAGCAATCTATTTCAAGATTTCACAGTAAATTAAGTTAGTATTTTCTCCATACTTTTAGCTAAATGAACAAAGAGTATATTATATTTGTGTATATATATTTGTGTGTGTGTGTGTGGCAAACAAGATTTTGAGGTGTCATTGCAATGATTTCTTGGAAGTTAGAACCAATAGAATTATGAAGCTGTGTGTATGGCTTATTAATTATATAATGTGCGGAATAAGATTGAACATTATCTAGCAGTATCTCTACTCTTTGGGAGGAAAGGAGTAGTAGTGGAGATGACGATGTAGATGATGAAATGCTTAAGTAAGAGTGACATGAATAAAGGACTTTCAGTTGTGAGGGAAGAAAATGGTACAAAAAACTGAAAAAGGAAATGCATATTAATTAACTGTATGCTTACATGTAGGTTTTTAATTGGTTCTTCCATTTTTCTCCATGATCAAAGGAACCCACATAGCGATCCATGTGGAATTTAAAAAAAAAAAAAAAAAAACTTAAATTAATCAGCACCAGAACAATCGTCTTAGGTCCCGGATGCCTTTCAAGTATGATGGTGGACCATTCTTTCGGAAAGAAATATTATATAAATGTTACATATTTAAATGTTTTACATGTTTGGATGTATATACTATATATACTATACTGTGATCCACTCATATTCTTTGCCTCTCTTTAATTCTCCGTTGTCTATAATAAACTTCATATTTAAGCGCGTGAAATAACTAGTCCCCGTTAAAACAAGCTTGAACGAAATGATGCATGAAAACATGGACTTGGATATAGTCACTTTCTTGCCATGATCAAAATGCAACTAGTATGATACCAAGGAAAGAGCCTTTCTGTGGGGCTATGCATGCGCCCTGATCAAGATCAGATGCTCATCAGTTCCACGTTAAAATAGTTCCGTTTTTATTTTTTATTTTTAATCATTTTTTCTTGTGAATCACTTTGATTCTTCAATCAATTTTGTCCCATTTTTAAAACGAACAATGAATATTTGGTATATGTTTCCCATAGCGAAAACTTAGCTGAAAATAAACATTTTACTTGTGTTTTTCACAATGAAAAGAAATAATGCTAAACCGCCTAATTTGATAAGAATATATCTTTCAAATGGAAAAAGGGAACGAAACCCAAATAATTTAAAATTTATTAAAACTGTCCAAAGATCGTGACCTTTACGAGTAATAGCTTTCCTAAGATACAATTTTGGTGAAAATGGGCAACAATAGTAAGTGTCAATTTTTGGGCCACGGACTTGAAGTGTCACACACGCCCGTTGGACAAGCGTGTGACAACAACACTTAGCATCATAATTATTTCGATATTCCCTACAAGAAAGGGGGGCCTATCCTAAGCTCCACTTGTATATAAAGGTGGGTGTGTGAGAAGGCTTCAGTTGTTGTTTGTGCATACCAAATTTTAGTACTATTGTAGTGTGTACTAATTAACTCCATAGTTTTCTATTGTACCACCGCTAAAGAAAAAAAAAAAAAAAAAAGTGATGGGAAGGCAGCCTTGTTGTGACAAGCTTGGCGTGAAAAAAGGGCCTTGGACAGCTGAGGAAGACAAGAAATTGGTCAATTTCATCCTCACTCACGGCCAATGCTGTTGGCGGGCCGTCCCAAAGCTCGCCGGTCTCCGCCGCTGTGGCAAGAGCTGCCGCCTCAGGTGGACTAATTACCTACGGCCTGACTTGAAGCGTGGCCTCCTTAATGAAGCCGAGGAACAACTTGTTATCGATCTCCATGCCCGTCTTGGCAATAGGTGTCACACTCAAACTTTTTTTTTTTTTTTTCATTATTCGAACTATAAACCTCAACATTATTTCTTTAAATTTTGCTTGATTATAATTTTTTAAGTTCTTTTTTCCCTAAAGATGGTCGAAAATTGCTGCGAAATTACCCGGAAGAACGGATAACGAGATTAAGAATCATTGGAACACTCACATCAAGAAAAAGCTTGTTAAGATGGGAATTGATCCAGTTACACATGAACCTCTCAACCATCAAAGCACCCCTCCAAATGAGGAAAAGCCTTGTGCAGCTACTAACAATAATGATCAACATGAGGAGATAGCAGATCAAGAAAATGGTATACGTGGCATGACCCCAATTGACAGCTCCAAGATTATAAGCATCCGAACTGAAATGAATTCCTCCACGGATGAATCTCAGCCGTCGGATCCAAACATCTTCGATGACCCATTAATGAGTTACTTATTGTCAGAGAACTTTCTGGAAGATTCTTCATGGAACTTTCCGGTTAGTGCTAGTACTACTACTGGTGATAATTATAGCAATTTTGGGGTGTCTTCATCAGAGGGAAGCTCAACTTGGTTATTGGGAAGTAATAGCAAGGATTTAGTATCAGACGATGGAGATATTTGGGCTTGGTTTCTTCAATAACATGGATATAATATATTAATCTCAGCAAAGTTTTACCAATGTGGAGAATAAGTTTCATTTAGCCGAATTAAACAAAAGGCTTTGTGAGCTTCATATTTGGATTATAATACACTCTTGAACAGATCTCTTGGCT
Source organism: Trema orientale (assembly GCA_002914845.1). NCBI lineage: Eukaryota > Viridiplantae > Streptophyta > Magnoliopsida > Rosales > Cannabaceae > Trema > Trema orientale. The sequence goes on along the minus strand of JXTC01000094.1, from coordinate 779,563 downwards.
TTTGGTTTCCAATACTGGAGTCTAATTTGTCTAGCTTATTCTCTTCTGGGTCTAAGAAATAATGAGGTAAAAAAAACATGAATTATCAAATATTTGCTTTAGAAGAACCATACAGTTCAATTTCTTGAGCTACAGTTTTGATGTGAAAAATTTTAAATATCAAGACTTTTTTTAGATTTATGACTTGAATAACATGAATAACATGGCTTGTTATTAGGTAACAGTTAATGAGTTAGAGTAGAAAACAAAAACACACATTAAATGCATACTTTTTAACTTTTGCCACATTATTATTATTATTATTATTATTATTATTATTATTATTATTTTTACTACTTTGTTAAAATGAATAGCATCACTCTTTTGATGTAAAAAGCATCTACAACTATATTTGCCATGTTGGGAAAAAAATTGGTGAAGACTTTAGGCCTTTAGGGTGGGTTGGTGTGTTATTTTTTAGCCAAAAATGAAAATATAATTATTATTTTAAGTTTCTTCTGCCTACGTGGAGGAAGGGATAGAAAGTGAATAATTTTAGTAACAGATATTTCTTCATAATATATTTTAAAAATGTTTTTCTACCGCGGCACCTTTTTGGCGAACGACGTGCCACCAAAAGTTCATCCCACTTTAGAACAATGGGATTTGAAAACAATGGACCTATCTTTAGTGTGTAAAGGAAATGATGGTGCCCTTTGAGCTTTTAGAAAACAATGAGGAAAAGTTATTAATTAAAAATAAGAGAATGAATCATGCATAAAATTCCCCTATTAAAAAAAAAAAGAATCATACATAATATTCCAACGAATATATAGTACTTCATTGTCCTTTATTAATATTACTAGCGGTCTAGTGAATTATTTAAATTGTATGTTCTTAAATTAATTTAATGAATCAATAAGCTAAACTCCAATTAACAAGTCCTTCTGCTCATCGCCGCCACAAAAGGATCAAATCTGATGAAAATTTCTAGTTATTTTTTGGTTTGGCATAGGGATAATGAAACCATTTCGAGGAATCTTGAAAAACAGTGTCACTTATTAGGCCTTAGCCCTTGGCTCCGCCATAGCGATTACGAGTAGTTTCTAATGTAACATACTAACATAATTATTTAAATATCCGTGTAAACAAAAAGCCAAAAGTCACTTGGTTTCAGTAATGCAGTATCCACCAAAGTGGCTAAAGAATTTCATTGAACTGGGAAACGTAAAGCAGTAAAAAAACGTTTGTTATTTAGTTTGTTTAAAAGGTAAAATACTAATTTCTTAGAATATGAGTTAATACTCTACTTTTTCTTTTCTTTTCTCGGTGGCAATCAAGCTAATACTCTACTATACACTATAGAGAATTTTGATTATCACTGTAATTGGGACGAAAAAAATTGTTAAATGTCGTCCATATGAGATTTGGATATCATTTTTTATAGGGTTAGTTGTAAAAAAATAATACCTTGAAGTATGACTTTTCTGTAATTTTAACTATGTTTTTTGGCTTCTGCAATACCTCCACATTTCAAATTTACAAATCTGTAACTTCTACGTATAAATTGACCAACAAATTTTTCACTAAATATGGATTGAATTGGGGATATCTCATTTATGTTGACTAATACGAAAAATCTAGCAAAATTGACTTAAAACGGTTAGCACAAATTACTCAATTTGTACACAGAAGGTACAATTTTACAGAGATTTGAAATATTAAGATATAATTTTGCACAAGCCAAAAAATATGGTTAAAAATACAAAAAAAAAAAATCATACTTTAGAGTATTTTTTTACAGTTATCTTATATATATATATATGTATATGGCATTGTTGTGGTTGTTGTGATTCAATTTATCTTTTTCTATAGTCTCAACCATACTTCCATGGATAGGACCATTTATGCAGAACTGACCCAAGTTGTTCCCATATTGGGGAAACTAAAAGGGAGAAGAAGAAGCTCTACACATGATTTTCTAATACGTGGTTGCAGCTTTAGAAGAGTTTCATAAAGCTAAGATCAACCCCACCATTAGTTTTTCTCTCTTTTTTTTTTTAAATTTTTATTTGATAAGGCATATAATTAGATAAAAGGATTGTGTCTTTTAAAATACACAATAATGTACAAAAGCTAGAGCACCAGGTTTATATTACAATTTTATTACAACTTTCTTTAAACACTTCAATTTTGGCAGTTTTTGACACCAAATAAAGCAAACATAAAGTATTTGTCCAAGTCCGGACATATCCGCGTGAAACAGAAAATATTTTAAAACGAATTTATAAAGATGTAAATTGCCAATTATGAAGCACCCAAAGTAGCACAATCTTATATTGATAAGATGATGATAATTGATTCACACGATGATTATGTGCTTACGTAATTTCAGTGGCACCTTTAATATTTTTTTTTATTTATTAATATTGATCGTCATGATGGGAACTGGGAACAGGATGAATTATTGTTGTTATTCTGCACAAGCACATCGCAACGACCAGTTATTTTCTTTAATGCGATTAAGTATAAGCTAATTCTAATGAAAGACTGTAATGTGGTTATTAATATCAAAGTAAAGCAATTTCATCTTGGTTCAACAAATTGTCCAGTAAATCTTACCGCATATTAGCTTACAAAACGTGCTAAAAGGAAATGAAATCTAAAGAATATGTATGTATCTATAAGTATATACATGAAAAACCATGTGGTCAAAACAAAATACAACACATGATCTTTTGTAGTAAAACCTATATCCAGGATGGATAGTTAAAGTGAGACTATACAGGGCTCAACATGAACCTTGTCTTTCTCTTCGTGTCTAGAAGAACATTAGTGGATGCTCGAGCCTCCATCATCAACTTTCCAAACCGTGCTATAGAAGATATCCAAGTTAAGCTAAATAAAATAAAAAATAAAAAATAAAGAAAAAAGAAATTGGTAGAACGTATATATGTCGTATAAATGACGAACCTTATCAGGGAATAGGTGGTTTAGGGTTATTTGATGAATCCGTCAAGCTTTTCACAACCAGATCATAATTGATAGAAGCCAGTTGAGACAAATTCTGAGAGCAATAAATATAGATTTCAAATTTATATTGCATTCTCATGCATTTTTTTTTAAAAAAAATCAGTTGAAATTAAACACCATATCGAAGACAAGAGCTTCTCGATCTGCTACTCATCTGTAATGCTGGATTTAAATTGCTAATCACATGGAGAAAACTGCTTTTTCCTTTTCTGCTTAAAACAATGTTGTTGTAGGGTATCTATATAATTTTCAGGCCGTACCTTGAATGAGAAGTTACTAAATGAGTACTGCACAGCAAGGGCAGGAGCACTAAACTCTGCCAAACTACCGCATTCATCTCCCTGATGGTCAGGAATACAATGGTAAGAGAGGATAATGATCAAATGAAAAAGTTTAGCAGGCATTCCTTCGCTCTATTCCCCTAGAATTTAACCTTTCCAGTGTCAAGCGAATTAATAACAATAATAACAGTGAATTGTAGTAAACATAGAACATACCTCTTCGCTTTGTATATTGCTGTATGAGCCACTGCTGCATGTCTCAGTCATATCATCGAAGTCACTGCCTCCATTAACATGGTCATCTTCAGGGTTCCATATGTACCGGCTCATAAAATAACTTGTGTCATGTGCTTCTGTTGATGGTATGAACATAGCCTGCACCAAAAAGTTTACACACTTAATTGTTTCAGATTGATCAAAAGTCATCCAGAAAACTCCAAATGTATCTTGAAACAACCTTTTGTCTCGCAAGCGTATCCCAGTTAATATCCTTGAAGAATGGATGCCTCTTCACCTGCCAGAAAAGTTGAAGTTATTTCTAAGCAAACTCCTGGCTCGGAAATATGAGGTTCTTTTTTGGTTAAAGAGATAGGATATTCTGATCAAGTATTTACCTCTCCCGCACCTGTTGCTCCTAGTCTTTGCATTGCATTTTCAGTCAGCAATCTGAAAATGGAGTGTACTAGCAGTGTAAGTAATTTAATAATGTGCTGTTCATTGAATGTTTCTTTTTGCATGGTCTCAGATCTATCTTAAATGTGTTGTTGTACTTATGACATAAGTTGTATAATATGAAGAAGACTTCTCTTCAGATACAAAGCATTATAAGAAACTTTACGTAAGACTTGTGAGTAGGCATCAGAAAATGTGCAAAATATGTTCTAAGAATACCTACTTGTCAATCAAATCATAAGCTTCATGGCTCATCTCCTCAGGTGACTTGGGCCAGGGTATGTCCCTGTTTATGATATTGTCGAAAACACGCTGAAATAAAACACACAAATATTTCTTAATGTTGAGTTATACACCAGTAAAAAACATGAAAAATACAGATCCCAAGAAATTATGTAGAAAAATTCCACTTCAATCATACGAATTTGTCCAATATTGCAAAGAGATTCTGGTTTCGTAATCATGTTACAAATAAGAGCAATACATAAACGATATATACCGAAAGATAGCATGAGCAACATTACAGAATCTAACAAACCGAATAATCTGTTGTTTTAGTATTAAACCTCATACTTCCTAGGGATTAAAACTGGGATGCTCCAAATATCTTTGTCAGAATTCCATAAAAGTTAGCACACTTCCTTTAGAAAAAATAAATTTATAATATGAGATCAGAACGTGTTGGTCTGCTATTAATTTTGGAATGTTGTCTTTTAATAAATTTTAAAAGTTGTGGACTCTCAATGAATATCATCATCTTGAGTTTGTCTTATCTATATGTAAGGTGTATTAACTTAAAACCAATATTAAGGTGTCTGAGCTTTCAGTTCTGGGAGAACTAGTCTAGGTTCTAAATTCTTCATTATCAGTATCACCCCTGTAACCATAATCTACATGCTAGGCATCAAGTGAAAAACAACGAGAGAGCATCAAATGTAGGATTCGTGTTTCTTTTTTGTGAGTACTGGATGAGAGAGAGCTATGTCATACAAATCTACCAGCCCTTATCAGGGTATTGCAGTGACCCCAGCCGTGCTTGTCAGATGGAACACCCAAAAAATACTCAAAAACTTGTTCAGTGTTGTTCATTCTACTCAAGTGATGTACCTGAGGATGTTCTGCGTTAAATGGTGGGATACCAACAAGCAGCTCAAAAAGAATAACGCCTACAGACCACCAATCAGCGGTCGCACCTATAAGAACAATGTGAAAAGACATTAATAATCAAACTGAATTTGTTTTTCTTAATAAATTTAATTATTTGTCGAAAGCTGATCATCTAATATATGACTAACCATGTCCCATGCCAAGAAGTATCTCTGGTGCCAAATAGTCAGGGGTGCCAACAACCGAATGCTTTTGGCGCTCTTCTCTCTTCAATAAATGTTGTGATTTTACTTCATCGTCCCTGAGAAACCCACTATCAGTTACTGATGGAGCTGACAAGTCATCTGTGCTGTTGATTAGACCAACCTTGGAGAGCCCAAAATCAGTCAACTGGAGCAGAAGACATTAGACATTTGTGAGAACTGAGAAGTGATCTCTTCGTTAAAGAATATAGAAAACTTGAAAAAGAATAGCAAAGGATTGCTGTCTCAGCATAAGTTTACATTGGTTGCAGAAAAGAATGTATGCAAATAAATCACTATTTTTAATAACTTAAGATTGTTTAACTTGCTTTTCAACTATGGCACACAAATAACCAAGAAGATAAAAATCAAGCACCAAAACATGTCAGCTTGCCAGAATACTTTAAACTACTGCTACATATACTAACAAATTCAGTTCCAAAGGGACCGTGTAAACAAAAAGGATTTGAAAAACGGCAGAATATGGACCTTGATGTGACCATCTTGACCAATCAACAGGTTATCTGGCTTCAAATCTCTGTGAATGACATTTAAAGAATGCAAATACTCCAAAGCAAGAACCTGAAAAATAAAACCAAACTGGTTATTTTCCAGGAAAAAAGAAAAGGCTATACAATCTGCCAAAAAATTTATTTGGGACAGTTAGCTGAATCTAACAGAATATCAAGGATATTAGTTTGTTTGAATCTAACAGAATATCAAGGATATTAATTTGTTCTTACAACTTCCGCAATATATACACGGGCCATATCTTCATCTAAGCAGCCTAGATTTCTTAACAAAGAGTAGAGATCTCCACCATTTAAGTACTCCATAACCAAATAAAGATTTTCCCTGCATGTGAAGGAGTAGAAAAAGCGGACCTGTTCATCATGAGATTACATATACATCAGTAAAAAGTATCATAACCAATGCAGTCCAATCATTGTTGGTACTTTGTAGGACCTGCTTACCACAAAAGGATTGCGAAGCGAGATAAGGATGTTACGCTCTACTAAAATACTTTCAACTGCATTCTTACGAATCATATCAGCCTTCTTTAGTACCTGTATAAATATTTTGCGTAGCATTAGTTTCAAAATTGGAGACTGTTTTTAAGTCATCCCTGTGCAACTAAAGCTCCTGCATTCATAATGCATCTAATTCGTAAAGGATCCTGAATCAGATGGTTACCCTTCTCCCCCTTCTCTTTTTGCTAATGCTTAACCATGCTTGAAAATTAATTTTAACCATAAGTTTATTACCATAATAATCTACTTAATTAATCTGTTTCAATTTAATAGTTGATCATCCGAATTCTAGCTGCATAACTATTCCAACTTTAATTATATACCAGCAAGCTTACAATCACTTCATGAAAAGCAATGCAAATCTGCTACACTGCTCCAACAAAACGAAATCATAATTAAAAACACATTTTCCAAATGTCGATAGATGGTATGTCTGACAAAGGGGTCATAAGTATGCTAAATTTTTGTAACTAGAATACTGTTTCAAAACTTATATAGGTGAACGAAAATTTGGCATGATTTTACCTTTATAGCAAATAAGTCTCCAGTTGCTCTTTTTCTGGCTAGGAAGACTCGTCCAAATGCTCCCCTGCTTATTGGTTTTATTATCTCAAAATCTTCTATAGATGTTCGGTCCTTCGAACATGGATTGATAGGGCTTGCACGAAGACTGCGGACTGTTTCTTCTTCTACTGAACTCTCTTCATCGGCCATACCATTTGATGAATCTACTTTCTCATCATCTATTTGCACACAGAGATTAACATATTTTTCCCTGCAGTTTCAGAATAATTAAATAAACCATTAGAGGCATTGTAATTATTCTTAAACTAACCAAACAAGTGAAAAACACAAGAACAATGTGATGCAAATGGAGGCTTAAGGATAGGTATGTGGAATCTCCAACCAAGTGGATCTTTTTAACGAAATTCACAGTTGTAAGAACAGCCAAATAATGTTGTCAGAAGACAGATGAAAATTGTTGACTCACTGTAGTAATTTCTCAATACGTCTTCCAAAAGTCTCTATGACAAGGGCATCCATCTTCCTATCCTGGATAACGTATTTTAGGTATTCTAACCGTTCAAGCATATACTGCAATGCACTATACTCACAGTTGTTTATACTTGCAACAGAACGAGCAATGTCCAGTAGCTTGAATATCTGCCATTACATGATCTAATTAAACAAATGAAAGATAACAACATAGAGTTCCTATAGCAATTGCAACAAAAGCAACCAAATACTCTAGCTAGTTCCGCAGTTCATTACTAAACTCTACATATTTAGGACAATAAAAGAAAGACCCTCTCTTTGGTACATAATACAATAGTTCTAGCACTACTGGGTTGCTTCACCAATAATGGATTATTGATATTTAAACAGGTTTCCTTGTAAGTCAAATTAACAATAGATAATAAGGAGCGTTCCTCTAACCAGTACTGACCCTAGTATTTTCCTCACGAAAATTCAACCTTAATTATAACAAGTAAAATTCCAATCAGAAATACAACATGAGAATGGAAGCTAGATAGCGATCTATTAACTCTACATTCTCTGTCCCAAACCAGACTAATGTAAATTTCATGAAGAATGGTTTCATGGATTTTTCGCACACACCAATCTTCTGGTTTCACAGGTCCCTTTCTATCAAATTCATAGAAGCCTACAAGGAAGCATGTTATCAGAATTCAGAGTACAACGTTACGTCAGGAAATTACAACAGACCTGCTGACTATTCTCAAGCTCTGACATTGTTTTCCTCCCATTCAATAGTAATTCAATTTGACTAGTTCGAGGTGTTAATAGTGGTGACCGTGGGGTCAAGCTTCCTGCAGATGAGGTTTTAGTGGTGGGATCAGATGTCATCCCAGAAAGCGTTTCACATGTCATCTCAGGAAAAACATTCAGATCATCTATGATAAAGGCAGAATCAGCATCAGGAACACAATCAAGCATGTCTTCAGAGCATCTACGAGACAAGTTGTTCTGCTTAGGTGACAACTCGTCCATCTCTTCATGAGTACTTGAGGTTGATACTCTAGCAGCATCAAAACTTTCTCCTGGAATATCAGCACTCTTTGGTGTGCTTTTTGGTGTCCAAGATTCTATTATTTTCTCAAGAGTTTCTGCCACCCTCTCAAGCCGCTCATTCACAGTTAGGCCTTTCAAATCACACCGATCAGCAATCGTGCATATTCGAGAGTGCTCCTCTACATGTGCAGTTGGTATTTCGACTTCGCAAATTCGACAAATCATCAAATTTTCATCATTAACATGTTGATGATCCCCCCAGAATCCCCAACATAGTCTCTGAACTCCTGAAGGTGCCTGCGAATGGTCGGGATGGCATGATGAAGTATCAAAAGATTCAACATTGTAGTCAACCACAGTTTTAATATCATCTTTGGCATGCAAAGAATCTGATTTGTCCTCTGACACTGTATCAGAAGTACATGCTCCTTTACGATTTTTCTCAGAAGCAGATGGAAGTTTCCTCCAAGAAGACATCCTAAAGGTCCGTGACTGAACTCTTTTGGTTGTTCCAGCCTCTGCAACATCACCTCCACCACCTTTTTCATGTCCCCGTGACTTCTTCATATAATTCTCGCTCAGAGGACCAGAAACATCCAGCTGTATAGCTTCCAACAATTGTTCTGGATAAACTCCAAGGTCACTAAGCTGGTGAAGACCCAGAATTCGATCGTCCTCATATCCACTCTCTTTCTGAAATTGCACAAGCCTTGTGCACCGAGTGAGAATGAAAAGAAGACGGGTATAAGCTTGTTTAACTATTCCAACTGGTAGTTCTTGACGCTGATCATCCAAATTCTGGACAATGCCTTCACATTTTACCCAAAATTCATCAGACGACATCTTTGCACATAACTTCGTCTGAACCAGTAAATCCTCCAAACCCCCTCTGATATCACGGGGAACCTCAGAAGGGTTCTGAATTATATTGATCAAATCACTAGCAAATGCACTTAAATCAGAGTTAACCTCTTCCTTCAATTTAACAAATTTTGACTTGATAGCAATCATAATCTCCTGCATATTCAACATCAAGTTTTTTAAATAAAAAAAAAATGATGATGGGCATCAAAAATTGATCAGAAAGAGCAAAAACCTCCATGTGTCCGAGAGCGCGAGGCTTCCAAAGAGGGAAGGGTCGAACTCCTTTGGAATTGAGCTCATGAGAGAAACTCTTAACATCAGGTGTTCGCTTCTTACGGCCGCTTGTAACACGCAGTATTGCCTGAAAACGAGGTGACTGTATTTCCTTGGAAGAAGCAGAGTAATTACCCTTCATAACACATTACAAAGCACATTATCATCAAGCTCATGAGCTACCAAAGTCTTCTCTAACTATCCAATAACATAGAAAAGGACCCATACATAAACAAAACAGGTTACACACAAAATATATATATATACACACTTGCAACACCAGACATTGACAACTTTTTTTTTTTTTTTACCTCCAACGCTGGATTGAGAGGTGATGGGATTTTCAGAGATTTGGATTGATTCCAATAAACCTTTCTCCCTACAAAAAGAAATAAATCAAAATAAAATCATACAATATTATCAAAAAAGAGAACTCCAATCTTCATTTTTATTTTTATTTTTTCCAAAATATAACGAAACGTAAGATATAGAATTTGAGGGCCCAGTCCAAACTGATCCAATTAGACAGTAGTTATCCAATCAAAATTTTCAAATTTTGAATCATTTGAAAACTGGATAAAGTTCCATAAAATTGCATTAAAATAAATAATTTAAAAAAAAAAGACTTGGCACAAAAATGGCTAATACCTTGTTCCATTGACGAGAATTTGGGGTTGTGCTCGACCGTACACTTAGCCTTATTGGAATCACCGTCAACCAAATTGGAAGGAGGAGGATCATCATCGGCCGAAGAAGAAAACCGAAGCGGAGACGGAATCGATCGAGTCCGAATGCGATTGAGCCGGAACGAAGACGGCATGATGAAAGAAGAGCCATTGGATTCCTCATCGTCGTCATCGTCATCGCCATTGTCGTCGTCGTCGTCGTCGTCGTCGTCTTCGACTTCGTCTTGGTCGTCTTCTTCTTCGTCTTCGCTTTCCTCGGTCTCGGTTCTAGGGTTTCCGCGAATCGAAAAGGCAGGGAATTTGAAGAGCTTGGCTCTTGAGGAAGACGACTCCGTCGGCGACGGAGTCTTCGCCGGGTCTCCGCCGCAGGCGGGTTGCTCCGATGATCGAGAATTGGACATGGTGGTGAACCGGGTTAGGGTCTGGATTCGGATCCCTCATTGCATATTGTGGGTTGGGGGAGAGAGAGGGAGAGGGGAAGAGAGAGTGGGGGAAGTTCAGTTATATTTAGCGGGAAATGGGGAACGTTGGAGGGAGGCACGAAGACTAACTGGTAAGTACGGTTGAGAATTTAGATTCAGCCTATGCCTATCTATATAAAACGGATTTATTTTTTATTATTTATTTACTATTTTTTAAAACGTGCTTCCCGCTAATCATGTCGTTTTCTTTTTCTTTTTTTCTTTTTTTTTTTTTTTAAAAAAAAAACAAAATGATTCACGTTTTTTTGGGCAATAATAAGAAATAGATCGAGCTAAAAATTGCCTTGAGAGAGAACTGTGAGCTAAATTTTTTCCTAAAATTAATAATAAAAAAATTTATGAGCTAAATTGTGATTCCTCTGGAAAAGAAATGGTTAATAAAAATAAAAAAACGATAAACTCTGAACTTTCGTTGTATAATATAAGAAGCATCAAGCATCCTCGGAAAAAAGAAAAATGGCTTTCCAAGAAAGCGCAGAACAAAATAACATGTCGTTTTTTTGTTTTCTTTTTTTCTCCTTTCATTTGTTTTGTGAAAGAAATGCTATATACGGAATAAAGACATGTTTGTTGATGAGTATTTCAGACGAAATGTTCTTGTTAATATTATTTGTTAGGGGAAGGCTACAGTAGGGGTGCCCCTACGTAGGGCCACCACTTATACACCGTTGGATGGGAATCTGTGGGGAATAACGGGAATCTGTGGGGAATCTATTTATACACAGATTCCCATCCAACGGTGTATAGACAGGGCCCTACGTAGGGACGCCCCTACTGTAGACGCGCCCTGTTTGTTAACTGCCTCACGTCTGCTGACATGTCGTTATGTTTATGGGGAGCAAACGACATGAAATTTACAATGAAGGGCCAGCATGCATAATGACGAAATGACGCTAATTACTAAAGTGAGTCATTTTCGTGAAAGAAACGTCACAAAGAATGACAACATATAATAAAAAGAGGTCATTAGCCAAGTCACACTTTAAATAAATAAATAAATAAGTGTTAAGAAATGACAATGCCATTTATAATGTGTTTATGTTGTTTATTAATTCATTTATCATGATGGCTTATATTTTTTCAGTAGAACTGCTTGAGACATGACTAACCTGTTAAGGTAAAAAAGGATGGACAACCACCTTCGTGAATTTTTTGTCCATTCACATTCGTGGACTTTTATCCGAGAGCATGTTTTTAAACACAGAAAGGAGAGGGAGTTTTGCTATAAATACTCTCTCCTTAGTTTCATCAAAGCGTCCCCGAATCAGAAGCATTTTAAGTGTTTTCTCTGATTAAATCCTTTTCTTTTTTTTTTTTGTTTATCTTTTCAAATAAAGTGTAATTTATCCGTGTAAGAGAAGATTTCAAAGAATACCAGTGAAATGTGTGAGTGAGAAAATACTTGTGAGAGTACTTGAGTATATTTGGGATTTTGTAGGTGAGTATTTGTAAATACTTGTAACAAATTTTCTCTCTATAGCAAAAGATTTGTAGTAATTCCGTAGACGTAGTTCAAATTGGATGAACTACGTAAATTTGTGTTTTGTTATTTACTTTATTCCTGTATTTATTCTGGAGATCACTATTCACATATATGATAATATTTATATATGGACACCAATCCAGTAGGTATTTTTTTTTTTACCTATGCATAGGTATCAATTTGGCCAATGAAAATTTTTGTTGCACATTTTTTTATATTAAAAAATAGGAGAGAGAAAAAATATTAATGATGCACGTCTTTTTATGCTCTTCATTTTAGCCGTTAGATCATTGTTAGATGATTGATCCAACGGCTAGGAAAAAAATACCTACACATAGGTAAAAAAAAAAAATACCTACCGGATTGGCAACCTTTATATATGATACTATTTACGTATACGACACTATTCACACATATAAAAAGTCATAAGTGGGAAGGTAATTCTTCCCAACAGAACAAAGAGGGAAAAAACAATCTGTTTCCAAACTAACGGCCATGGATTATGATTATTGTAACATTTTGATTCAAAACTTTCAACTTATTGTTGGAACAATGTTCATTTCGCAAACGACAAAAAAAATTACATATATGTCAAATTTAAAAAGTTTAACGGTCAATTTAGGAGCCAAAGTAAAAGAAAAAAATTTTACAATTGAGGAAGTATTAGTGAAATTAACTATTTGTTTTATTTTTTACTTAATTCTTTTATGCTTAAAAAAAATCAATGTAATTAATTTCATCTTGATATTGCGTGATAAATAATCAAAACTGTGTCTTTTACCAAAAAATGTATATATATTTATAAATTGAAATAAAAATTATGCGGAAATATAATATTCAAAATAAGATTGAGATTTTAATATTGAAAAATAAAATAAAAGTTTATCTAAAATTTTAATAGTCAAAATAAGCTAAAATTTACCAAATGGTTAATTTCACTTATCGCCCCATACTATGTTCTTGGTACTCTTTTAATTTTAATTTTTGCTCTTAAACGATGGTTTATGAATTTACTAATTTTTATGAATTTAATGCATTTTTAATAACCCACAAATTAACTAAAGTTTGTCCTGTCGTTTGTTAGGGAAAGAACGTAGCATTCGCTAACTATTAACGACAAATACGGTGTCGTTTTTCTAGTAAGGCGTCGTTTTTCCTAATCCCCTTTCTTTTATTTATCAAAATAGATAATAATAATGGGGCCGAGGCTCAAAATGAAAAAGCAGTGAAAAATCATAGAGCTGAGCAGCCAGGCACTACCGCCAATCCCATCAGCAAACGAAACCATGTCGTTCCTCCTCCGACGATACGCCCGGAAACTTTACCCGAACCCGATTCTCAACCGCCCCAGATATTCCGGTCGCCTCCACACCTCCGCCGCGGCCACCACCACCGGCCTCTATGGCTTCCCTCGCTTGAAAAACCCCAAAGGCTTTCACCGTTTCGTTGACGACGCCATTGAAAGGTATAACATCCAACTAAACATAATACACCTTTCCCTTTTTTCTTTTTTTAATTTTTTATTTTCAGGTCCGGAGAGCTGGTCTCGTACATTGCTACAATGCCTTCTTCATCGGAAATTATCAGAGCCATGGATGAGATTTCTGACACTGTATGCTTATTATCATTCTTAGCTCTGATTTGCGTGTTCTTTTTTTTTTTTTTTGGTTTTTCCAGATTGTTTTGTATGATTGTGTTTTGTCCGCTTTCTCAGATTTGTTCCGTTGTTGACTCCGCGGAGCTTTGTAGACACACTCATCCTGACAGGTTTGGTTTGGTTTGGTTTGGTTTTAATGGTCTAAGAATTGTTCATTTTTGAACTTAATACACTGATTTGATGTTGTTTTTTTTTTTTGGATCAGGGAATTCGTCGAGGAAGCAAACAAAGCGTGGATGAGAATTAATGAGTATCTACATGTGAGGTGACCGTGTGAACTAACTGCTTTTAGCTTTCACTTGTTCTAGATTGTTGTATTTATGGATTCAAAGAGCTCTTGTCTGTTGGAATGTATAAAGGCCAACGCACAGAAGATCGATTTGTGGAGTGAGTTGAGTTGAGACTAAACTGACCATGATAAGATATTTTTGCGTAGTGGTTAGTGGGCAACACTTGCTTTGCGTGGGGAGATTTTTTTTTTTTTTTTTTTTAAAAGAACCATAATGAGGAGTAGATGAACAATCATTAAATTGGAACCATTTATGCGTTAACATTGTTGTGTTTTATAGTTCATATGATTGAGTTGTATTTTGGTGATCATGATTTGTTTCGAGTATAGTAATACTTTTCCTTGTGCCTTTCAGTATCTTAACACAAATCATACCCTTTATGATGCGGTAAAAAAGACTGAGCGAGAAAGACATTTGCTTACTGAGGAAGCCCAAAGAGCAGCGCATTACTTGCGTATTGACTTTGAGAGGGGTGGATTTCATCTTTGTGCTGGTACCTATTGATTTTAATTCTGATTTCTGTTGAAGCATTGATCTAAGCTCAGGCATAATACCATCTTTTATTCCTTTGCAGAGAAATTAGATCGAGTAAATCAACTAAGCATAGAGATTTCTCAGCTCTGCAGAGAGTAAGTTTGATAATGTAAACTTGTAATCAATTTTTTGCATTTACTAGTTAATGCTTCTTTTTATTATCATGCAAATAAGAGAAATGAGTTTCATCAAGAAAAATCAGAGAAACCTATATTTTTTTATCACTTATGCAATCAATTAAGTAAAACCACATAATCTATGGACCAAATGATGACTTTTATTATACCCATTGCTTCTGAGGCTGTACAGAAACCTGAGTTCGAGTCCTTTCAGATAATGGGATCACTCGAAGTCAGCAATTCTTAAAACTGCTAGTTGAAGCTTAGACAGACTCGATACACTTTAGCACATGAGCTAAGGTCCTAGGACAGTCTGTCTCCATGTTTTGTTTCGAGTATTTATTGGGGACTCAATTTAACCTATCACTATTATATTTTGTCTGTAGGTAGGGTCAATAAGCCCTGAGTTGTGTTTGATTCGAGTAGTCTTTTATTGTTAATGCAAGTGATCATAGTCTTTTGTTTTAAGTTCATTTGGACTTGCTTCAGGTTCAATGAAAATATCGTCATTGACCCAGGTTCTGTGGATGTATTTCCATCATCACGAATCCCCAAAAATTTGCATCATCTAGTTAAGCCCATTTATCGTTCAACATCAGCAAGTTCAAGGGAACCATTAAAGCCCGGAGACACCATGAAAGAAAAGGGATTCAGGATAAAAACAGATCCACCAACTCTATCTTCAATTCTCCAATTGACGCCTGATGATGAGGTAGTTTTCGTCATACTATTCGAATATCTTTGGTATTCTTTGTTTTGGAATGTTGCTGTGTTAGGAAGCTGTTATGGATAATAATTAAATTTTAGTTGTAGTTGCCAGATTATGGCTTGGACTTGATGTATTAAACTGGATTGTTTCTAGGTGAGGAAAATGGCATATCTCCGAGGAAATTCTTCCCCTCAGGCAAACCTTGGTGTTCTTAACAAGCTTATGGGTGCTCGTCATGAGCTGGCTCAGGTAAATGATCTTCGTGTGTAGTGCTTAGTGATTGTGTAGTAGATGGTGCAATTTGATTTGATGTCCTAGATCATCTGTGCTAGTAATTATATTTACGTAATATTATCGAATGTGCAACAATATTGTACATGTTTCGATCAAAGTTTTGTGTACTCAATTCTAATTAGGGGTTTATTCATATTCCTTCTTTTTGGCAACTGCAGATACTGGGGTATAGAAACTATGCTGAATTCTCAATGAAGCCTAACATGGCTTCATCTCCACTAGTTGTGATGTCATTTTTGGAAGAGATTAGCAACATCATCCGACCCAGTGCTGATGAGGTATCATTATTTTCAAATAACTTTTTGGGTTGCAGTTATACTTCAAGAAGCTTTGTAAATACATATATATACAAAATAATTGCAGGAGTACAGGAAAATTAGGGATTTTAAGAGAGAAAAATGTGCTCAAGGATCTGGAGATTTAGAGCCATGGGATGAGGCATATTATACATCACTAATGAAGTCTTCTACCTATAACTTGGACTCTTCGGTAAATTCTTTACTCATTTTCTTTTTATATGTCAATTATGGGCAATGGCGATGAGAATTTGAGGGCTCTATTCATTGCTCTTACGTAAAACATCTGTGATGCAATTCTTAGAAAAAGAATAGGATAGGTGCAGAGACTCAATTTTATCTTTCACATTTTAGATAGGATGGACTTGCTTTGTTCTAGCATCATATGCATTAGCTAAGAATACTGCTTTGCTTTCGGAAGTATGATTGTTTATGATTCTTTGTTGTGCAGGTTGTAGCGTCATATTTTCCTTTGCCACAATGCATTAAGGGTTTGAAAGTGCTGGTGCAGTCATTATTTGGTGCAACATTCTGCAGTGTCCCCCTAGCACCTGGTGAATCGTGGCACCCAGATGTGCTTAAAATGTCACTACATCATCCTGACGAGGTATTCAGATCGGTGATGACTGATATGATTTGTTCTCGAGACGTGAAATCTTTTGATAGAACTCTTATAAGATTGAAGATACTTTTATCCTACACATAATCTCTATATATATATATATATGTAGTATCCATCATAAACTGTAGGACTTATATGGAGATAGCACTTCTGTAATATTTTGGTTTTCGTATGTTGTGACTCTGTTCACAAATAATTAGGGTGAGGTGAAATGTTTTCAGCAAATCTAGTGGTTGTTTGTGAAGAATTGCTGGATGGTTTTGCTTTCAGTCTGCTGCTAGTGAAAGATTAAAGAGGGTTGTGGAAGTAAAAGTTATATTGCTGAAGATTAAGGCAGTGAAAGACTGTCATGGGAGCCTTTTCCAGGATTGAGTTAATAGAATATCTAAGATGAACTAAAAGTCCTTGGTGATATTTTGTCCGCGGCATCAAGGACTTGGGCTTAATTCCTCAAGAACAAGAAATCTTGCAACATTACAAGTTCACCTTTTTTCTTCTTTTCTATCCTTTTTTCGAAAATATATATATATAAATACATATATTAACTTCTACTCCTGTTATCTCACCCTCTCCACAAAAATTCATCTAGCATCATCCTTATGTTTCAGGGTGACTTGGGGTATCTGTATCTTGATTTGCTTTCAAGGAAGGGCAAGTATCCAGGTTGTGCTCATTTTGCAATTAAAGGTGGTCGCCAAGTTTCTGAGACAGATTACCAACTGCCTGTAAGTAAATATATGCTTTCTTGCCTCTTGTAGGTTTTTTTTCTTTTTTTCTTTTTTTCTTTTTTTGGTGTCAGAATATTTTGTTTCACTATACAACTGACTATATAATCATTATCTTCACAAAATTTAAGAATGACTATGTAATCATGATTTTAGTGACTGATTTGATGTGCTTGTGGTGATACAACAGGTTGTAGCTCTCGTTTGCAACTTTTCAGGTTCTCCTGATCCATTAAACGTGAGACTAAATCACTGGGAATTAGAAACACTTTTTCACGAGTTTGGACATGCACTTCACTCATTGCTTTCAAGAACGGTATTCAATAAATAGCTTGTTACAGAAGCAACTTGCTGGTTCATCTCGCCCCTACCAACATGCTCTCTCACATTTTTATTTCTTTGCTCTTCCTCTGTAGGATTACCAACATTTTTCTGGTACCAGGGTGGCTCTTGATTTAGCAGAAACACCTTCAAACCTATTTGAGTGAGTAGCATTCTGCAATCGTTGTTAGTTAGTTAGTTAGTTAGTTTGGTTTTTTTTTTTTTTTTTTTTCCAATATACAAGCTAAATATTGGTTTAGGATTTAATGAAATGTATTTAGTTAGTATGTTTGCAGTATGCATTACATGCAACTTTAATTTTGTTTTGTAGAATTGTTTTTTAGTTTATATTAATCATTTTTATTGATTCCCCTGAATCTTTGATAAAAGGCAAAGCACCTACATTTATTCATAAGAAATGTTAGCTACGCTAGCATTCAAACGTATCACTAAATATTTTAAATTAATGAAGGAGACAGTTTCCGGCTGTTCTTTCTCTTCAAACAATAAACTTACAGAATTCTCTGTTAGCATGCCAAACCACTCTAACGTGATCAGTGAAATTACTTCGACGCAGATCATGCCCAGCACATCTCAGTCTTTTGTCTTGAGAGTGTTTTCGGCTAGATGTCTTTAACTGATCAAATTGCGTTTTATTTTAAAGACAACTATTCTTTTATGTATTTGTTTATAGAGTTTACCAGTCTTATTGATTATTTGTGAGCCTTGCGTAGTCAACTTAATATAGTTTCTCTACTGACGTGCCTAGGTACTATGCATGGGATTATCGAGTTTTGAGGACATTTGCTAGACACCATTCAACAGGTGAAGTAATCCCACAAAAGTTGGTTGAATCAATGGAGGGCGCCAGGAAGATGTTTGCTGCAACCGAATTGCAACGTCAGGTTACTGTCGAAGGCCCCTAGCAAATTAAGAAATACAGCCTTTAGGCAACGTTTAAGCATTATAATGTTGTAAAAGATAAACGTTTAAGCATTAAAAAGGAAAATGAAAAAAGAGGATAGTACTGACCAATCTTTTCTTTGCTTCTTTTCTTAGATTTTCTATGCCATAATTGACCAAACACTTTTTGGGGAGCAGCCAAACCCACCAAGAGACACAAGTTCTATTGTTGCAGACTTGAAAACAAAATACACTAGTTGGAAGCACGTAGAGGGCACACATTGGCAGTCCCGATTCAACCACCTCCTGAATTATGGTGCAGGTATGCTTTGAATTCGTACTCTTTCAATTGAACCCATCTCCTACTAGAACATTGAAAGACTAGATCAGACGATGGCATATTTAAGAAATTGTTTGGGCCAAAGTGATAGCAGTGCACACAGCATAGGCAGAAAAGTCATCCACTGTTGCTGATGCAAGTAATCCCTTATTAATTGCCTATATAAAAGTTGTGCTAGCGTCATACACGTTTGACACATTATAGTTCTCCATTGGGGTGGGATCTATGGTGGGGCCCACGTAATTCTCACCCCAATAGAGGGCAGTGATTTGTCCCGTTCAACTGATTAACCTGTAACTTTCAGTGTTGACATTTTATAATTCATTGCATCAATTTTCGTATTTATTAAACTTGTGCGCTAATAAATTCACTTGTGTAGGTTACTATAGCTACCTGTATGCCAAGTGTTTTGCTGCGAGCATATGGAAGAAGCTTTGCAAAGAGGATCCATTATCTCTAAGCACAGGAGTTGCCCTAAGAAAAGAATTTTTACAGCATGGGGGAGCCAGAGAACCAGCTGATATATTAAATGGTCTAGTGGGAGATGGTGTTCTAAGATATTGTAATGGTGGGATAGTTCCCGATATTACCAGTCTTTGTGACGAAATGAAGCTGGTGTCTTGAAAAATAGAAGGTAGGCTCATGTGTCCTAATTGAAATTCAGAAATCAGAAGACATACCAGATCAATCTGTAGGGGGGTTAAGTTAAACTTTAAGAAAGCGTTTAAACAATTGGGAAAATCCATCTTGGGCACCGGCAACGGGATTTTATGAGAGGTTTTTTGTAAGTTTTGCGAAAGAACGAGGCTTTGAGCTCCAGCCAAGGTGGGTTTAAAAAGAAAAAAAGAAAGCATTGGATCTTTTTTATTTTTATGAATGGACGGGATAAGAGATGTTGCCCATTCTACATTATTGTTTGAAAGCTTTTTCATTTATTTTATTTTTTGACAAACAATTGTTTCAATTTCAAAGCTTTGATAATGGGTAAATGGCAATTCTTAGTGCAGCTTATTTGTATTTGATTTGATAATATTTTGAGTATTTTCTATCGCTTTTCTTAGGCAGCTACTACGGTTTTTTTTTTTTTTTTTCAAGGGAAAAAAGTTCAATGATTCAGGATATTAGGTTGTGCTTTCTAATTATTATTTAAAGGGAAAAACAAATATGTAAAATTGTAACATTTTCTATTCTCTCAGGGTAAAAGAAAAAATTCTTGGATTAATCTACTAGACAACTTTTAATTAATTGACACAAGGCATAAGTGTTATTTATTTTAGTTATTATGAAATGACGTTTATTCTAATAAATTTTAGTGATTTACACCTGGATTGTTTTCCTTCATGCTGAAAACGGCGTGTCGTATAGACTTACAACCAAACTTCCATTTCGGTTATAAAACGAGCGTATTAATATTACAAAAGCACATTATCGTTTTCCCTGTAAAAAGACTGGCGTTTGATCTCTAGATAAAATGATAAGTCGTTCTGTCCGGTCAGGTCAATTTAGTTGAACACATGTCCGTTAAGGCATGTCGTTTACCGAAGATATCGTTTCTTACTTCAGGGCTTATGGACAACTTTCGTTTCATATCGATCTCAGATTTACCTCATGAAAACGACCTGCTACTTGATAACTTCACAAATTATTTGCCGAGTTTTGAGATAAGAAAACTTATATCGGCCAGCTACTAAATATATTTACAAACTCATTTCTTCCATGATACCAACTTATTGTCCTTCTGTACAAAGAATAGTCCGATCTAGTGCAATACTACCACCGACTTGAATTTTACTTTCTCGAGTCACTATCCATTCGCCTATGATAGGATTCACCTCCTCCGGCAGCTCGTCATGGGGGCAATGCCCTGTAATTTCAAAAGCATTAGGCTCCTCAGATTTAATTTAAGAGAAAAACTAGGATACAGGAGAAAAGGATTTTTCTCACCAGCATCCAATTCCTTGATTACAAATCGATCGCAGTGCTCTCTAATCATAGCCAATTTTGATTTGGAATCTGATATTGGATCTTTCATTCCCTGGTAATAAGAAATTGATTAGGAAAAGGTAAAACTATACTAGTCATTAGCTGGGAAATCAAATATCCGGAACCTGGTTAGATGTTCACCTGGATAACTAAAACCCTTTCCTCAAAATCTTTCAAGAGATAATTAAGAGGAAGTGTGAGATTAAAGCTGAAAACACTTTCCAAGACCGCTAGTACTCCAGGATCATAGGACTGTTGTTTAAGTTAAGACGAAACTCTTGACCATTTTAGTCATGGTATTTCAGACCCCATTAGCTAGTCAAGAAGAAAGATAGCTATATGGATATAAATGTAGAAAAGTGGGAAAAGGATACTGCTCTCAGCATTTCATTAATTAGCCCATCATCAACTCTATCTGTTTTCTGCAAAGCAAAAATGTAGTGAAATAAAATGTCATAACAGATTTAGAAGAAGCATAAGGAATAGGAGAAAGCAATGTAGAGACTACTTACAGTTGGATAGCAATTCTTCACTACGCTTTTTAATCTTGACCTCAAATAGAACACAAGGAGTCGAGCACCCAGCCAAGCAGCTCCTGAAGTTTGTCTATCCTGAAACAGTTTTCAGTTATCAGATACGAATGCACTGCATACTATATTTAACATGTGCATCTTGCAGGGTTTTTCAGACTCACTTTAGTGAATGGCACAAAGGAATATCCTGGAACAACATTGCCAGCACTGTTAACAAGGACAACGGATTTGGCCAAAGTGGGCCAAAAACAAGCAAGAATAGCAACAAAATAACCTGCAGGCAAGTAAATAGTGACATTTAGAGAGCCAAAACTAACCAGTGAAGCAAAGATGTTGCTACAGATGTGTGCATGGATGCATGAAGACAGGTTAAATTAAAGCGTACCACCAATTGAGTTCCCAACGAGATGGACTGGTTCACCCACAACTTCAACAACGAAATCTCTTAGCAACTCTGCCCACATGAGCTCAGTGTACACAACATTTGGCTTTTCTGATTTTCCAAATCCTAACAATGTGATGGCCCAAACTCGATTTCCCCCTTCAGCCAAGTCATAAATGTTATCCCGGTAGTGCTCCAAAAAGGCACCAAAACCATGGACAAGAAGAATAGCAGGACCCTTGTGACCAGCAACTGTATACTGACAAAAAAAAAAAAATACTTTCTAAATTGAAGGTTGGATTACACTAAGCTACAACCTAATTTAGTTAAATCAGGATATGAGTAATGTGTGCATATAACTTTGAAAGAGGGGTGGAAAAGTAACATTTCACAGAAAGCGTTAGACAGTTCCAAATGGCTTACCTGAATCAGATGGCCTTTCCATTTCCAAATCCTAATCCCATAAGTTCTGTCTCTGCTTATTTGACATTTAAGAGACATGAGCCAGTACCACTGCAACAAAAAACAGTTTCTGATAACTTTATACGTGCTTAAACATCAAAACAAGCACCTTGAGGGTAGTTTACCAACAAACCACCTCAATTAAACATAATCAAGGTTTCTCCATTACTGCAAAATTTAGCCATAAAAATTAGCACCTCCATTGAGCAAACAGCATCAATTGCTGCAGCGCCAGAGACAGTTGAATACCCAAAGGGAGAGAGGAATCCAGCGTTTCGATCTTTCTCATACTTGATAGCTTCATAATGCACTCTCCTTCTAGATATAATGCCAAGGGAAAGGGCAGGACCAAAGAGTTTAATGAATGAAGCTCCTTCCCGAGCTTCGGCATTGCGTACCCTTTCATGAACCCTGGAAGAGAGTTATCCAGAGAATGTTTTAGTCTAAAAATAAAATTTCAAAAGCAGTCAATCATTTCATGTCATTTCCTAAACATTATCTTATTATATATAGCTCGAGAAATGATGGGATGCCAATGCGTACTAGCAAAAACCAACCATTTCTTGCATCTCTCACTAAGTGCATACTGTAGAATGAAATGTTATTTAAAAAGAACAGAGAAAGAAAGAAACATGAGCAGAATCACTTCAGAGTTGCATAAATTAATTCTCAACTACGTAAGACCATCTAAAAATAGATCCTGATAAAGACGCTCAACATGAAGCCAGAGAAAAAGATCACGACTTACTCCTGCCAGTCATCTCGAGCTGTTCCCTCCAAATATCTCAAGTATGCAGCCAATGCATTCAATACAGAGTTCGTCCCACCCCCCACTACACTTCCTTCTCGTGTGACGAAAACAGAATTAACTACTCTTTTCTGCCGAAAACTCTGGGCATGGGCATTTTTAAAGCTGGAATTACTTTGGTTGCTTGCACCAGTCTTCAATAATTCCTTCATGAATAAGTTCTCAACTGACTTCTCCTTGATTGAACTCCAACTACTTTTTCGTTTCCTTGTATTTACATTCATAAATTCCATCAACTCATCCAACGTGGGAATAGGACCTAATCCATGGCAAAATTTAACACTCTCTATAAGGTATAATGCAAACCACTTTCGCAGACTAGAAATACAGAAAATTCAAGTTGAAGCATAATGGCACCAAAACTTACCCCAATTTAATTCAATGTTTGTATCAGGTAGTGTTGGCGGCGGAAGTGGCAAAGATACTTGAAATCGAAGTTTATTGAATTCTTCATACGAAAGAGGAAGATCCACCAAGCTCTACACAGCATTACCCAGCCAAAACACTCGATCAAACAAACTAAAATCACCAATAAAACATGGTAATATGGAAAGAAAAAGAGCATAACCACAATCATAATCACCTCTATATCATAAAATGGGGTTCGCCAAAGAACAAACTTCGGGCCCTTTTCAGGAAAAGGCAGTGTCTCCAAGGTCTCCTTGGCAACAGTCATCAACTTCCTTAAGTCATGTTCAACCTCCTCCTCGGCATATATATGGGTGGCATTTACCTGTGACACAATCCTCAATGCGATAAAATTCAGCGAAATTGAATTGAACTGAATAGTGACTGAACTCGTCCCAAGTTATCAAACTCAACAATACAATAACACTAATAATAAGTAATAACCTCTTTTACAAGTCCCTTTATCACATTTTCAGCAGCCCCCAATCTAATCACCAGATTAGACCCTTTACTTCTCAACGAATTTCTCAAATCTTCCAGAGCGATAAGAACCAGTTCTAGCATTTCATCAGAAAACCCTGCAAAAATTTATGCTCCAATCAGTCATTTCACGAAAACGAAAACAATGAAAATAAAGAAAATGTCAGAGAGAGAGAGAGAGAGAGAGAGAGAGAGAGAGATTACGGCGAAGAATGCGGTTGTCGAAGACGTAGAGAGGGACTAGGGCGAGGTGGCTGGAGGAGGCGGCGGCAACGAGGCCCGGGTGATCGTCGATGCGAAGGTCGTGCTTGAACCAGAGGACGGCGACGCCTCTCTTCTCTCCCTGAACTTGAGCTCGGATAACAGAGCGGTGCCGGCGCCGTGACTGTGAAAAGCGGAGAGTGTTTGGCGAGTGGGAAAGTGACGGAAAATGTGGGAAAGTGAAGAGAGCTGCAGCTGCCATGGGGAGGAACGAAGCAGTGTGTGGAAAGACTGAGAATTTCCATCAAGGGAAAATAGAAATATTATGATTTTTTTGTATTTATTAATTTATTTATTGAGAAAAAAGAAAAGAAAAAGAGTTAAAAGGGTTTGGCATTGTTGAAGGTTTGAAGCAGAGAACATTCTCTCCTTTTTTTTTTTTTCTTTTTTTTTTTTTTTGTGGCGGAGAAGAAATTGGGGAATTGGTTCTGAGTCGGAGATTCTTGTGGAGCACAAGAATGAAAGAATCTCTTGCTGGACTACGTGGACTTGGCTCGTTTGAGACTTGAGTGTGGCTTTTACTTTTTAAGTCCCCCTAAACTTCATTATTATCAAATACTACCCACGTATTTCTCAAATTTCTAATGTTGCATACGATGTAAACTCAAAGAGCTGTACATAATTTTTTTTTTTTGGGAACAATTCTCAAAGATATGGTCTTCGTTAAACAAAAAAAAAAAGACGTCCTGTTTATACACCGTTTGATGAGAATCTGTGTATAAACAGATTTCTTACAGATTTCTATCAAACGGTGTATAAACAGGACTTTACGTAGGGGCGCCCCTACTATAGCCGCCTCCAAAAAATAAATAAAAACTTATTGAAGATTTCGTCAAAGTCATAACTTTTTTTAAGGGGAAAAAAAGAACAAAAAAGAAAGAAACAGTCATTTCAAAAAAAAATTGAAGAAAGAAAGAGAGAATTTGACAATATTGTCGGAATTTCAAAAAAAAAAAATGAAAAGAATGTTGAGGTTGAAGAGATTAGAGAAGACCAATAAATGTAATTATAAGAAAATAGATGGACTTTCAGCAATATGGTGGAAAAGTTTATGGGAGAAAAAAGTCATTATCAGAAAGATATAAAACCAAATCCGAACAAGTACCAGAAAATCCACTTAACCAACAAAACTGAAAATGGCGCTACAAATCCACTGTCCGCCATCTTTCGGCCCCAAACCCTATCGTCTTCCTCGTCACTTTCCCGCCAAAACCCACTTCACAGTCAAGTCCCAGAACCAGTCGGACCCACCGGAATCCACCGTCAAGGTCAGCGAGAACCCGGTCCAGGCCAAGAAGCCCGCCTCACAGGGGCTGGGGTTCGGCTCCTCTCCGGCCGAAGAAAATGCGACCCCGGCGAGTACTACTAAGAAGAAGCGCAAGGGTAAACGAGAAAGGGCTTCGATAATTCGGCGGTCTCCGGTCGAAAAACCCGCTTTCGCTTCGGCGGCGGGGGACGATGAAAAGGCCAAAGAAAGGGGCAGAAATGAGAGTGCCTTTCTTCTGGCTTGGTTGGGGCTCGGCGGGATCATTCTTGTTCAAGGCATCCTTCTCGCCGCATCGGGTACGGTCGTCTAAGCTTCAATTGAGTTCAAATTTGGAAGATGTCTAATTACATTGGTTTTAATCGTATGAATGGTTATTGGGTGTTTTCTAAAGTTTGGAATTGTGGATAATTTTATTTAGGTCTGTATAGGTGTAACTAGATAAATACTGGAGCTTGGCTGAACTTAATTTTCTTGAACTCTTAACTAGTGGGCTACTGTATACGTTCAGTTGAGTTATAAGAACTAATCAATTTGAATTCTTTTAATTGATAGGTTTTATAGTGATATTATTTTCTTCAGTAGCTTTAGAATTATATCGTTGAAATTGAATCTCGGTTCGGAAACTTGTCTGCATTAATTGAATTTGTGCATTGTTCTCTATCCCACATGGAACGGCTGCTGTTTGAGTCTACTTGAAGCTATAAGTTAGTTAACTTCATGGAATGATGACTCTGTAAAGAGGATTACTTATCTGCTACTAAAGATGTTAGTGAAAATACATTGCGCAGAGAGTCTAAAATGTTGTTAGTTAATGATGTCGAGTAATGACTTAATAGTATCGAAGAGGATTAATAAGTTGAGATGTTGGTGAAAGTATGTTGTGTAGTGATTTAAAGTCTTAAAAACTTTTCGTCCTTGAAGCATATACATTCAAAATGTATATCTCCCTCAGCATGATCAAAAATCCGGTTATTGAAAACAAGAGATTTAAAATAAAAGCAAACTTTGCAAGTAAAGCGCACTTTGCAATATACTAGAACTCTTTGAATATCTAGTTCCTGATATCCAAATGATATATGTACAGCATATAAGAACATGTAAAATTATGACATTCATAAAGAAAATCAAAATATTGAGCTCAAAGAGCGCACTTTTCGGTTTGTGCTAAGGAAGCTGAGACACTTTCAATATCTAATTACTATGCTCAAAATATATTCTATTTATTAAAGCAAGGTAGAATGGCTTCCTAGTTACAAAGCTTTTTCTTTTTCCCTGATATTGACGTATAAGAAGGTAGTACCGCCGAAGGAATATTACTGATCTGCCCTGAGTAACAGGCTGTGAGGAAAGCAGTTTCTTTCCTTATATTTGTACGTGGAGAGAAAATTCAATGCAATTGAAGAACAAAAACCAGAAAACATGCAAATGGCTTCTTTTGTTTGTATTATTGAAGTGTTCCTTTCTAATCCATAAACTATGCAAATGCATGTACAGGTTTCCTACCAGAAGAGTGGGACAAATTCTTCGTTAAGTATCTATATCCATCATTTACCCCAACAGTTGTCTTGTTCGTTGCTGGAACAGTTGCATATGGAGTGTCGAAGTACCTGCAGAATGAGGAACTTAAAGATCAGGAGTGATATTCAATTGTACTATAACTTTCAGGTATAAGGAGATACTATGTTACAATTATGAGCGAGCAATATTGTGCATAGGTTGTACTTGTTGTGGCTTTCATGCCTTACAGAGATGTGAATGAGAAAATATCAGAGCTTTTGCAAGGGAAAGGATCCCGCCTTCACTGTATCCTTTTGCATTCCTAGTTGGAATTATCATTTCGTTCTACCTTTTTCTGATTTCATTTAGATGTCCCGCCTGTTCATCAATGTGAAATATTACCCCTATTTTGACCCAGCTATCCTCCTCAGTCAAGCCTATCAATTCAAGTTTACAAAATTCATTATCTCTGCAGCTTGATTTTAGCTACAATAAGTTGTTTTGTCCTTCTGATCAATTTAGGCCATTATCTTTTATCCGTGGACTATACTTTTTCTTCACTTTCATAAGCCCGTCCATCTTATTATTGGGTTTCTTCTATGCTAATGCTTTTTACACTGTATACATTACCAGCTCTAGTCAGTGATCTTAGTTGAAAAGGAAAGAGCATCTCACCAGGCTTTCCTCATCTTCAATCTAGAACTTTTTATGTATAGCTTGTCCCATGTTCACTTCTGTTTCTGTCCTTTTGCTGTCTCTTGTTATTCCCCAGTTTGCTTTTTCCATTTCCATTTATTCCTTCCATATAAAAAGGGTCTAGTTGATGAGGAATATGAATAAGCTATATTAATATATTAAGAATCTATATAATTATTATTAATTAGACTATTTTATGTTTATATAATTATATTTTATTTAATTATTAGGTTTTATTTAGTTTTGAATAACTAGTTTGATGTTTCCCTTTTATGATCGTTTCTAGAAGATATTAGTTTTCTAGTTTTGTCTAAGAACCTCTCTATAAATAAGTTCTTCTATGTTCATTATTTTGAAGACTTGATTAATGATATATAACTATTTAGAAATTCTCTTTCTAATATTCTTCTCCTCTCTCTAAAGTTCTTCTTCTCTTTCTCTAAATTCTTCTCCTCTTCTTCCTAAATTCCTCTTTTTCTCTTCTTTCTTCCATCTTTTCTAAATTTTCACTCTTGTACTATATCACTAGTTTTTTGGTTACAAGCTTAGCCTGATTCGTGAGTATACCCAACTCCATTGTCATCTTTGATGTGCTCTCATTCGAAAGTTGGTTGAATTGCTTAGTTTTCTTCCCGTTAAATGTTCTTGGCTAAATACATTTAACCATCCTATTGAAATCTTCCAATTACTTTCTCGGTCCAGAGTTCGCCTACAGTGAACTGCCTTCTTTGCATAACTATTAATAGCTGACCCAATTAAGAATGGAGTTAATGTGTCATGATGTTTATGATTGGATGGAGACTTTGATCGACAATTGAGCACTAAGATTTCCCAGAAAGTTTCTTAATGGCAACTAACTATGCAATAATTTTACGTTAATGAAAAATGGGTCGAAAAATCTGTAGAGTCCAGCTCAAAAGCTAAAGATAATGAAAAATCTACGTACTGATTGAATTTATTTGTGGTGGTTGTTCACGGTGATATCAGTCTGATGAGGACCTACGCTAGTTATGACAAACAAGTACCTAAAATTATTGGGACATACGATATTCTTCTTCTTAAATTGATGTTACTTGTGAATGAATCTTTCCAAGTAGACAATATCTAGTAAATGCCATAATTGTAAGGCTACAGTAGTATGAACTAATTCAAGTTATAACCATTAAAAGGACAAGAAAGTCCAACAAAGCACGATAGCTAGGAATTTTGGACAATGTGAAACATTGCGTACATAAACATCTTAATCGAATGACATATGCACCCTCAGCCTCAGAAACGAGTTCTTTAGTCAAAACTAATGTTCTGGACTCCAAATAGTTGGAACTTGGAAGAAAAAACTTGTTATGTTTGAAGATCGAATAGTTCTTCTTCTGTTTAGTGTTTGAATATAGTATCTCTTCCAAGAGTTGAAGGCCAAATAGCTCTTTCTGCCAAATGTTCGACACCACATATAGTTTTGGTCCGAGAAAATTGCAAGGCACTACAGTAAGCGTTTTGCTGGTTATAGTGCAGCCAATAAGGTACTTGAATAGGCAGATATGGGACAACGACCCTACAAATATTGGGTACCAGAATAGGAATGGTCACAAAACCTCGATGAATCCGAGTATTTTTCCAAAGATTATGTTGAAATTGAATTCATACAGGGTCAAAGTTGTAGGAGCCACTCTCAAAGAGCTTTTATTTTATTTTTTAATATTTTCCCTCTAAGGACGACCCAATCATTAGATTAATAAGCCGCGTTGTGGTTGGCTTGAGTTTCTTCTTCACTGTCGCTGAGTGTCACTTCATCAAAGTTGTATGAGAATTAGATGACATTGAGATTTAGATTGAGGTCCCCTCCTCTAATTATTGCGTCTCTTCTTTCTCGCCCTCCCTTTTAATACTAATCAATTTGCACCAACTCTCTTAATTGCTTTTGTTTTTCCTTTACCCAAACCTCTTTTATTAAAAGAAGAAAAGAAAAACATCTTCCTACTTTTTCTACCTTTTGGTGGGTAATGCAGAATCTAATAATTGAAAAACATCAAAATGGGAGCCAAAGTACTTGAAGTGAGCAGACCCTCTACAATTTCATGTTCTTGGCAAATATATCATCTTCTGCGATTTTGATTACCAAACGATTTTGGAACTATCGGCAACACTAAAATGTTGAAACAAAAACTGTATCAAAATAAATATTGAATATTTTATTATTAACATTTTTGTATTGTTTATATGTTAGTCGGAATTACATTCCAACTCGAATAGAGCTTTTGGTTCGTTTTCTTTTAAGCATGTTGTGCACTAACCAATATTCATTGGCGAACTACTTTCCAATATTATTGGACCGTCTGAGTCGACCAAGAAGTTAATTAGAAGTTGTTCCAATGCCTACCAAATTACAAACCATTCACAAATTAAATGCGTAGCCTTGATCAACCACCAACCCAAATCGTGGGGTTCAATTTTGGTTGCTGAATTGACCAACTTCTTCCCTGTTATGTCCTATACAACCAATTTTTTCATATATACAAACACTTAAAAAAAATAAAATCCAACCGGGATTCTTCCAAAGTTCCCACTACATTGGACAAATTTCAGCCAAGTACACTAGTGCATTACAATTTAATCAATGGACTTTCACATATATACCACAATGATATACATTCAAAATGACCCCATGAAAACGAATGCCTAAGTACGGGACCCTTAAAGTTCTATTTTTATGAGCATCTCCTTATAACATTAGACTAAAGAAGAATAAAGTATACAAAGTAAAAATTTTAAAAATACAAACATACATATATATATAATATAATAAATTTCCATGAAAATGAGTGCTTCTAGGTCACACTATAGGCTTTCAGGCGCCGCTGCCGCTTTTCGGTCGATGGCTAATGGAACTCTAATGTTATTTTAAGTAATTTGATTAAGATAATGGCAAGTGATAATTAGTACTTTAGTCAAATTCTCAAGTCTTCGAGGGATTCTACCTACCTACTCTTATTCTTCTTCCGCTTGAGGTCAAGTTATAAAAATATCTTTGTCTGTTTTAATGAAAGAATATTACAATAATGCAATAATTTGCATGTTGATGCAAATAGAAAGTGAGAGCCAGCTGGTTTTCTCTTAAATGAGTTTGACAACTGAGCTTTAAACCCAAAACATTTATTGCATTTGAACGCAGAATAGAGGTGTCTTTTTCTCCTTTCATGGGGTACCCAACTCGGATCAAAAGAAGGAGGGAAAAAAAAAAAGGTTAAGAATACCACTAACATTATTTGGTGAAAGTGGTGAAACATTCATTTAGTTAACATGAGGAATATTATTTTATTTGTCGATTAATATGACAACATATGATATAGTACACCTATAATCATAGATTTAACATGAATGATAAATTGTCCTCATTTTTAATGTTGAGTTTTAAAAATTTGGATATCTTACTTGTTATAAAAATAAATAAATTAATGGCCACGAAATTATATAGTAAACAAAGAGTAGTGAAGAAACAAATTAATGTCATTTTATATAACGATATCATTTCCAAGCTTTTTTTCATTGCGTAGGTTTTAGGGAAATAATTGAAAAATTATATAAGAAAAACATAATTTTTTCTCACTGTAAAATTACCTTTACTAAATTATACGAAAGATAAATTTTGATGTGCAAGGGTTGTGGAAACATGGAGCACTTGGCGCCCCTCTCGTGTCTTTTGGCTGGGTTAGTATGCAGCAACTAGGTTTTGGTGCCCCTTGTCTTGAGTACAAAACAAAACGTGCCCCTTTTAAGAAAGTGCACCCGAAAAGAAAAGGAAACTGTATCTGTTCTCAATTGAATTTTGATAATATTGGGAAAATAAATAAATAAGTGAAGAACTACAAACATGATTCATAAGCCTCAAGACCCAAATCCCAATAAAGTTGCCAAAGAAAACTGGGAAGAAAAAGAGAAAAGGTGGGTCCATGATATACACCGAGTTATGATTTACACCAAGTTACTGCCAAGAGTTGTTAGATTAGTAGACTATATTTGTCTGAAAGTGTCACTATTTTTCTATAGCGACTTTTCCATTTATGTATACACCCAAATTAATCTTAATTGCATAACCAAAATTTTGGTACCAAAGTAATATCACTAGTTAGCCTCAAACTACTAGAAAGAAATTCACGAATACAAACAAAGGTTCAACTAGGAACAAAAATCTTATAAATATATATATATATTTTTTTACTGGTAAACTATCACATTACCCAACTATGAGCTTGATTGATAATGATCCATATTAATAAAGCACCACCTAACCAATTAACTGTAATAGACTTTCAAGCGGGGAAAAAAAATAGTAATCGACTTAAAAGAAAATAAAAAAGCTTTCAAAAGTACAACCAATTGGTTGCGAAAAAAAAAAAAACCTTCGTTAATTATTGTGGATTTACCTTCCCCTTTAGAGAAAACTAAAGCTCCTTTAAGAAAATAATACTAAATCGAAAGTGTTTATCACATCAAATCTTACGTAGATCTCAGCACAAATTCATGCACTTGAGTTTTACAACTATAGACTCAAGCCAATCAAAGATCCTGAAACATACTTTGAACGCTAGCAAAAGTTATCCTATAAACGTGGGCACATTTTATCAGCGCCCATGACAACTGATATATTAATTGTGGTACTAATAGTGATTATGACATATTAATTGAAATGTTCTAAATGGTTAATGCTCATTTCTTAAATTTAGAGGTATGAAATTCACTATATTAATATATGTTGCTTAGCACCACAACTGTGCTTAAGCATTTTCATTTCTCTTTATTTCTCTCACTACCTAAGTAGAAGGCCACCAAAGATTTAATTGGGGAAAGTTAATGTTCACTAAATACTCCAGCGAGTAGAATTACGCACCATTGGACCATTCTTTATTATTATTATTAGTACTTGAAAGGTAATACTTATGTTTTTCGTGCTGAAAACAGAAAGTATATGCTTTTAATGTAAATGGGCATAAATATAAACAGTATGACTATTGCATATATGTTTTTCTTTTCTTTTTTCCTTTTTTTTTTAATAAAAAACTGGCATTGTGTATGTGCTGTGTACGCCTTTAAAGCTTAAATAAAATAAATCCACACAATTTTTCTCAAAAAATAAACAAAACAAAAACTTTATACTGTGCATAATGCATTTATACAACAACTAACTTCAAATAAGGCGGGAACGACATCTCTCAGAATCTCAGTATAACCAAAATATAGTTTAAGAAGATATTGTTATTACAATAATTAACAAACTCAACTACCTTAACTAATTATAATTATGCGTTAAACAAGCAAGCTTCACAAGAAAAAAGCCAATCCAGAGTCCCCAGAACCATTGAGAAAAATAAACCCAAAAATACAAAAATTAACAAAAGAGGAAAAAAATATCATATAAATATATATATATATAAAAAAGAAATTCAAAGTCTAAATAATTAATTTACTGATCGAGAGCATTGGGGCCACTACAGTAATTCAACAGATGGTTCCAAACCCACTGAACCAAGAACCTCCGCCTGATCCCGTTCATGTTATACGTGGCGCCATCGTGGCCGTCCATCAGCTGGCCCGTGTACGACCCGCCACCGCCGGTGCCGTAGATGCCCTCGCAGAGATCAGCGATCTCCACCGGGAAACTCGGGTCCTGACCCGCGTACCAGGCGTTCACCAGAGGGTTCGTCGCCAGCTCGGCGACCTCGTGCCCGATCACGCTTATCATCCCGTCCACCCCCACGTCACCGTTCGGTGACTTTAGCGGCTTCACCCCGGTCATGTACTCCGGCACCGCGAACGGGTACGCGCAGACCCCGGGGCACATTTTCCCGGAGTTTCCGACCCAGGCGTACGGAAGGGTGTACCCGACTATGGAGGGGAAGGTGAAGTAGTGGAACCCGCAGACCTGTCTGCAGAAATCCTGGACGTACACGTCGCCCGAGGTGAAGACGAGGTAGATCCCGCTCTGGGGGTTGATCGGCAGCGGCTTGGACTTGGCCGTGACCGCGCTCTTGATCACCGACTGTATGTCCAGCCGGGTCAGGGTCTTGCCGTGGGAGTAGAACCGGTCGTTCTTCTCCGACCCGAGCCGGACGGTCCGGGAGATGTTCTTCTCGGTCTGGTCCGTGTACAGCTGTACGGTCCGCCACCACCCGGCGACGGAGGGGTGTTTGGCATTGGCGGCCGAGATCGAGCTGATGAACTCGCGGATGATCTTCTTCTGGGACTTCTGCCACGAGCCGTACCAGATGGCATGGACGGTAATATCGGCGGTGAGGACTGGGCCCATGTGGTATTTCAGGTGAACGAACTCGGACGACCCCTCGTATTTCTTGGAGCCGCCGAGGATTGGGTCGGAGGAGCCGTTGGAGGAGGCGAAGTTGTTCGGCCAGGGACGCCAGCCGATTACTGGGGTTGAGGAGGAGAGGACCAGGGTAAGCACGGTGAGCCCGAGTAGCACCGGAGCCGGTGGCTCCAGATACCGGCCGGTACACCCCTGGCGCATTTTAGTCGGGGAAGAAGAAAGTGACTGAAGTATATAAATGTACAGGCTAGTGTTTGTTTCTTTTTAGAACTGAAGGCTATATATAGCAGAAGCTTAAATTTAAATTTGAATTTTGGATTTTTGCTTTTTGGGCTTAATTTTTATTTTTATTTTTTTTGTTTTATTTATTTATTTATTTTTTTTATAGGGGCATTGGATTGCGGGTAATGGAGGACAGATAGATTCTTAAAGTGAAGCCTGGGAAGGGGGTGAGAGTGGGACCCACCAGTCAGAGAAGGGCAGGGGCATCATCATGATCATCATGGTGATTGTCCTCGTCTAATCTAATCTAGTCTGATCTGATTTCAGCCCTTTGTTTTTGCGTTTTTTCGCTTTTTTATTTTATTTTCTTATTACTTTCTCAAGCGCGGGAATACGGTGGGAAATGAGGAGGGGTAGAACGGTAATTTTAAATTCATTTTACGGCTTTTTGGATTTTTTCGGGACCGCACGACGGCAGTGTTCTTTTTATTTTTTAATTGATTGATTTTTTTAATGGAGGAGGTTTACTAGCGTGTGTCGCGGACATACGGATCACAGAAGTAAGACGGTCTACGTATTGCCAGATGGCATAGCAGTATCTGTCAGTTGTTCAGGTGCTGGTACTATAAGTGGTTTGTTTTGTTGGTTAAAGCCATATTTGATATCTGGTTCGCTAATCTTAAGGATAACTTTAGTCCACACCACACCCTATCTACGGTGGGCTCGAGCTTTTGTGCTTCAACCAACTCTTATCCCCCATGAATTTTTTTTTTTTTTNCCATTTTCATTAAATAACGCTATGGAATACCTGCTTTTTTTTACTTTTAAAAATAACATAACATTGGAAGTATAATATTTCTGCGTGAAGCTGAACTTTCAGTACAAATTATCCATGCATATGCAAATAGAGGCTACAGCAATCAATTAGAATTAGTGGTCCTCCATTTTGTTCGTTTTCTAAGATATTGAACAAAGTTTGGATGACTGACGACTAATAACATAGTTCACGAGAGTTATCCCTTGCGTGGCAAATCAGATGTACTTTTCTTTTTATTTTTGTTTTCATACGAAACTGAGCATTAGAGGTATTTTATTGCATACGTTCTCTAATTAGTTAGAAGCTACTATAGTGATAAATAAAGGCATTAAATTTTATTCCTTGTCTTAAGCAACATTTTAATAAGATTTTTCACCTTTGGTTAAACTCGTTTTTAGAAAAAATAAAATTATTACGAAACAAATCCGTTCTTTATATATAATGTGCAAATACATATATGGGCATCAATCCAATAGGTATTTTGTATTTTTCTTTTTGGGTTATTATCGAAGAAAAGAAACATTGGTTTATTTTATTTTAGCCAAAAAAAAATCTTTAATTTCTCGTTATATTAAATAAAACCTTGAATTTTTTTTAATTCTAGCAATGAAAATCTTGAATTTCTAATTATATCAAATAAAACATTGAGATTTTGAAATCCAATCAAATTAAACCCAAAATATATATATATTTAATCTTCGAGTATATAATGTGATTAAAAAACGACTTTACTTTTTAAGTGTTCTATATTTATGAACTATTTTTAAATTTATTTTAGCTAAAAAAGTCAACATTTTCAATACATAGTGACATAGTTTTCGCCCAATTGGGGTACTTTTTAATGTGAATAGCGTCGCATAGTCACACATGATAGTGTACATTAAGAAAAATGGGTCATTTGACTTATTTCACAGGCTAATTTAATTCGATTTTATATTCCAAAAATTTTATTTGATATAACTAAAAACTCAAAAAAAAAAAATTTTGCTAAAATTAAACAAAGATAAGATTTTTTCTTTATATAAAACTCAGGGTTTTTTCAATAATAACTTATTTTTTTTTACTTATCTATAGATATTATTTTGTCAATTTAAAATTCATCACATTCATCTTTTCATGATAATATATATACACGTATATATTACTGTGCTGCTATGCTAACCACTTCCGTGAAGAATAGCATACACAAAGAAACAATGATTGTTTAATAAGTTCTTATGATTACCATTACCATTGTGCTAATAGGTGGGGGTGATAAGAGACTCATTCTCTCGATAAAGAAGTCTTTGATTCAATTTGCCATAGTTGCTGTGCTTGGAAATTTATGGGCGATATTTCACTTCAAGATCGATCCACCAAACGACGCAGATAGGTACACGACCTAGAGTTATAAGGACATGCCATTAGGATGATACTCACTGCACTAATCTAATTAAAATAAGAGCAAAAAAGAACCAGTGTATACAACTCATGATGGGGGACAAACAATTGTACTAATCTAGTGTCGTTTTATAAGAATGAGGAGCCCAATCCTCGCAAGTGGCGTATCATCCAACTTACAATGATAGCCACTTAGATTATTATGGCGTGAAAGGTTCTCAAAACTCAGTCACTTCTTTTGCATTGTCCGTCTCGTTGCAGGAATAGGTCCTTAAAACGAGGGCCTTCTCAATTTTTGCACTTTTTTTTTTAATAAATAAAACCAAAATCAGTAAATTCTTACCTTTTTTATGTACTAACGACGAAATCATGGGCAAAAATGAACAAAGTACACGTACATTATGTGTCCACGGAGCTACGTACGCATAGTGGGGGCATATTTGGCCCACTCTATTGTCACGTATTTTGGTTAGAGTTTCCACAATATTTTCTCCACTCAAACTTCATTATTTTAGTACCTAAACTAGTTGTTATTTTATTTACACAATAAATCCTTCTTCTTTTTTTTTTTTAAATTTACCACATATAATTTACCCATCAAAAAATTAAGTGAGAAAAATATGAAATAAATTATTTGCTTTGCCTTAGAGGCACAATAAACTCTAATCTTACACAAATGAACAGTAGGTGTATTTGGAGGATGAGGGCTCCCAATCACGGAGTAAATTGCGCGGCTTGAACTGATGAGTAGGAGAGAGAAAGAGAGTAAGAATCGTACAGCAAAGACTGAGAGGGACGCCTGTGGAGCCCAAATGGTGGAGGTGGGCCCCATTGTGGGCCCACTCAAAGCAAAAAACCACACTTGCGGGGGGCCCACGTCGTTGAATGGTAACGCCTCACGAGTCCGAGGCAAAGACACGCGTGCGCTGACATGTGTGGCGCTTTCTACGTAGTTCACGCGCGTATCGGGTGTTTGCCGAGACAGAGTTGCGGAAACTTTGGGGTACATGCGGGCTAACGGGGTTACACGCCTCAGAACTTACCACTGCCTGCACCTACACTTTCGCTTCGGCGCGTGTAGAACAAACCCCAATCTCATAGGGACAAAAGCTCTTGTATTTTGGTGTAAGTGGGGCCAATCTTTGTGTCGTTTCTTTGACTTGGCGTGGACCGGATTCATACGACATAATAGCAAATGTTATTCCCCATGTTTTATCCGATTAGGATATAAGCATTATGGTTAAACCCATTTGTAGCGTCTAAATTTGAGACCAAATATCAATTTGGCTCCCGATTTTTGAAATAGCCTATTTTGGACGCCGTATGTATCAAAGTTTCTCAATTTAGACTTTTTCATCCATGAATTGTCAAAATTTGAGAAAAATGTACCACATGTTAGGTAAAAGTGTGATTTGGTCTAAAATTTTGGGGCTAAAAATAGGTTTTAAGCCTAAGCTTTATTTACATGTTAAATTTTTTCGTTATAGTGAGAAGCTTTATTTACATTTTAAATTTTTTCCTAGTGAGGATTAATTATGCCTAAAAAACGAAATTTAATGTAATGGGATTCACTATTATTTATATCTTTAATATTTTCATAAATAATGTTTTAAGAAAAATATAAGTTTGAAAGCAGTTTTTCTTGAAAATTTGTTAAAATATTAGAAAAGATCAATTAGCAAAGGTTCTACTCGGCCTAATTTCCATTACGAATCTCTTATGAAGTGAATTGACAATATATTCTGATCACTTATGAAAATGACTCAAACTTAAAATTTCTTGTAAAGTGAAGAGCTATTTTATCACGGTAGACTCATTGTGGTTGATTAATTCCCAATATTGTCAACAACGAAATGTAAACAACAAATGAAAAAGAAAAGAGAGAGTTAGAACTTTTCACACATTCCTTTGACAATCAATTCTCTAGTGTTTACCAAAATTAGAACTACTTCATTCCTTTTCAGTTCTTTAGAAGTAATTTAAACATTTCAATTGAATGTTTTTAATTCTTATTGTTAGAAGTTCCACAAATTTATACCCGGTTTTCTTTTACGTATTTTGTTTAACAATTTCTCTCTAGTCTCCACAAATTTACAAATCTACATTAAATTCCTATTCCGGACGTATAGGTATAATTGGATTTGGATGCCACCTCACAAAAACATATACTTTTGGAAAAGTAGTAATGCCATACAGTATACACCACTATCGTCAAATTATGACAGTAATTGATTATCGATTGAAATATTTTATCCAAAAAAAAAAAAGAAAAAAAGAAAGCAAAAGAAAATCACCGCTGATTACAAGCAGTGAAAACTACTAAAATAGTGAAGTAAATCAAAGAGAACAGAAAGGTGCAATTCTTTTTGAAGAAATGTAATGATGACAAAGATTTTGGTGAGAGAAAATTTGGAGGAACAAAGGTAATCTATACGATGATTAAGATTTTTTTTTATTTTATTTTCCTCACCGAACATGATTTCATCCAAAAGATATTTTGTTATATAGTCTATCATATTTATAGCGGTTTATTATTCTCCTAGTGTTTTCATAGCTAGAACAGACTCAACAACAATAGTCTCATATGTTGGCATGTGTTTTGAACCACGCTGAATAAAACAAATCATAAAAACAAATCATAAAGAGAAATGGAACTTGTGATTGCCTGTTGTTAATACCATTGAAAGTCCGTCTTTCCTAAAGTCAAAACGAGGAATGTACCATATAAATATTCATTCTAGAGTTAGTAATTTTTTTTTAAAAATAATTGTTGTGTTTTCTTTTCTTTTCATTGCTTTTTCATTTTACTTTTGTATGGAATATTTTATTCTTTCTTTTTGAATAATTTAACCTTTAAGGTTTTGCTTAAAAGAAAAAAATTTGTCTAAATTATTCTTTGATAGTTATATAGTATTATTATACTTTTGAAATATAGTCTTTAATTAAAATTTCTTTTTATAGCTATCACAAATCAATGTTCAAGTGCATGCATATAGCCCGGTTAAACTAATATATGACGTAATATATAGTTCGTCACGTCGCGGTTTTTGACAACGATGTTGTGCACCAAATTTATTCACATATCAGAAAAAAGAGAATCATGTGTATACAAGAACCAACATCGTAGATGGACCTATTTCAGGTATAGCATATTTAATTAAACCCCACAAATTGCAAAAACTAAAGCGTACATAAAGTCTCAAAATATTATATGAGATAGAAAGAGAGATATGAAAAAAAATGTTGGTGAGTCCGATATGGGGCATGTATGTGACAAAAACAAAAATCTATGGCTCTGGCACGTTTAATTATGACCTACGATTATGACTTTAAGACGGACATAATCTGATATTTTCGTCTAAAGTGAAGAAGAGACTTGTAAATAATAATCAAGCTGTCATTTGTTACTCTCAACTTTATTAGAGTTCAACCTTTTGGTTTGTCATTTTGTAGGATAAACAACGCTTGATTAGTTTACTACTGAAAAGCAATAATTAATTAAGGCTATATTGTGCTGAAAAGCAAAATTAATAATCAATTAAGGCTACATTGTGCTGAAAAGCAAAATTCCAGGTTGTTTTAGCGGTTCGGGAGGGTCTTCTCCTCGCAGGCCGAGCAGGTTTTTTCAAATTTCTCACATGTGATGCTTTGCGAGTGTTGCAGGATTTACTGTCAAATTCTCTCCTTGCCTCTCTTGCTCTTATTTATTTTGATATTAAGTCTTTATGTAGTGCGACTAATTTTGGTTCTTGTCATTATATTCGTAGACATGGGAATAAAGTGGCTCGTTGTTTAACCGACTTGGATTGTAGTCTTCTCAATGATAGGATCTGATTGTATATTTGGCAATTTCAGAAGACGACCTCCCTTCTTAATATAAGTCTGTTCTACTTCAAAAAATAAAAAATAAAAAATTAAGGCTATATTGTGCGTCTAATGTTTGCTGAAGTAGTCTATAGACTATATTGGTCAAAGTGGTTGCTTTTAATGTTTTTATGAGTAGTTGGTTAAGTTTCGAATGGCGACCAAATTGTATTTCCATATTAATGTTAGGAATGAATGAATTTGGTAATTTAAATTTTTTTATCTCATATTTTGGAAAATTGATCTATTGTTTTTCTTGAATTATTGGTTCTTTTACAATTTTTTTTAGACATAAATTAATGTCCTGAGTTTGCCCCGCACTCCGTCTATTTGGCATGTGACTGACCACAGTGGAAAGTCCAAGATCTATAATATAGTTTACTATGTAATTCCGACACATTATTAGGTGGTATAACATAATTGCAAAGCATGTGAGATTCGAGGTGTTGATATTAATATGTTGGACTAGCTTAAATGCTTCTCAAAATTGAAAGTTAAAATTAATATGCCTCAAGGCTCAAGCTAATAATGATATGGCCGTAAATTACCAAAGTCACCCATAAATTACCGTGGTAAGTGGTTTACATGCATTTCTTTAATTTTCATTGGCATTTATGGAACCGCATCTATATCTCATTTTGATAGTTGAAGGCAAAATTAAGGAAAAGCCAACGGAGGTAGACTGGTAGTTGAAATCTCTTATTAAGTTTATCAATGACAACTGAAAAGGCACACGCATCAAATTTAGTAATAATGCACGGCTTTTACCTAACAAGTTGTAAAATAAATTGCTCTCGTCATTCCATGTCCTACAAAAATAAATTAATCGACCTGTCTTATACAGATATGTATATATTTAAGATCAACTTTTAAATATTGTTTGCATTTTTCTATTGTGTGTTGCTAATATTGATTGGTTTTTTTGTTTGTTAAACATGAGTACTTGTACTGTAGCGTAAATAATATGTTTGAAAGCCTAGTTTATTAATCATGATCGTAGCTGGAAAACTGGTTTTGTGTACGTCGGCGGGTTCTAGGTCCAATTATTTATGTGATGATACAATAATGTAAACCACGTAGAATTTCATACAAGTAAAAGAAGGTTATATAAACACCAACGTTACATAAGGTTAAATAGGTTACATCAAATCTAAATGAACTTGCTTGTATTGTAACTGCCGGGGAAAAACAAAATTGTAGGAGATGGGTTGAGAAAAATATACCCCTGAGGTGTGGACATAAACGTAATATTTGATTTAATTATCCTGTTTTCTAGGATTATGAATTGAAAATGTATTTATCCGTTTGTGTTTTTAAGTTTAGTTGCTCCATTGTAATGTGTGTTTTAATGTATCTATCCGTTTTGTGATTTTTTTAGTAAATGTCTTGACCAGTATGTATATTTTCTACCGGCAATAAATAATAAATTATAAATAAAAAACCTCCATGCATGCATGGCTTAGCTTGTATAATTAGATATATTATAAGACATTGTAGTGGACTTAATTTGGACCGTGATGTTTAAAACTCACGCAAATAGTATAATGTAGAAAAAAGCGGTTTCTTTCTGTTTTTTTTTTTCCCCTTTCCCATCCAATAATTCAGCGGCATTTTTTCTTTGAGGCTGATTGGTAAGAATTAACTTCAGTCTAATTGACCCTTTATCGGAAAACACGTTAAAAAAGCCCTTTGATTGACATAATTATTTAAGAAAAGCTTGGCCATGTAATAATGATGTTTATTTGGACATGAATGACTAAAATTAAGCAACCGGATTATGAAAAAGAGCCGAAAGAAACCGTAAAATCATCATAAATTTACAGATGAGAACAAAAGCAGCAATCAGAAGCATTTTTTGATATATGAATTACGATTATTAGGAATATCTCAAACAAAATATTAGTACTATTATTGTAACAAGTATCAACTTGCGTTGA
This sequence comes from Trema orientale, assembly GCA_002914845.1. NCBI lineage: Eukaryota > Viridiplantae > Streptophyta > Magnoliopsida > Rosales > Cannabaceae > Trema > Trema orientale. Next base: position 737,273 of record JXTC01000094.1, on the reverse strand, counting down.
TAGATAACTACTTTGAGCTGTTGTCACTGAAATTGGACCTTCACCAACTTTGTCCTACTCACGTTTTAATTTTATCACGATTCACGGGTTAATACACACTATACACTAGTACTATACATGAGACCAACTTTCATATTTTTGTGCATAAAATTAGTCAAGTAGCTAAAAAGTCTTCAACATTTATATAATATGCTTCAGTCAATTGTACCCGGACAGACCATGGTTTTCCAGTCAATACCTAGTCCTCATGTTTCGCCTAGAGTTGCATAGAGTTCTGTTCTTTTACCAGAAAAAACGGCAAAATCATTACTATTTTGTAAAGAGCAAGTTCTGAAAACAGAAAAATAACGATTAAGATGGATTCCTCCCGTCTAAGTGGGAAAATTATGACTTCAGCACATCAAAAATAAATACAAAGATATTTATAAAGATATTTTTAATTAACACCAAAGCTGCTAATTTTTCTATTTTGACAGGAAAGATGGAAAAATCATAATTACCAACCTAAACAAGGCATAGGCAATTAGAACAGAGGTAAAAGAACCGAAAGAGCCAATAAATAAAGATTTTCATGGATTTGACAAAATCAATCCGTCTTAAACATCCTATTTGGTAGGTAAATTAGTCATGATTCATGAATTATCTTTCAATGATAGCCATTCAAGGAGTACTACTATATCACTGTACTAGACCAACACACTTTATTTAGCGTCAATTAGTTGATTGGACTTTCTTTTTCACGATTCCATATATATATATATATATACCACCCTCACGGGGTTGAATTATTTAAGTAGGTATATTTTGAGCCGATTTCGTAGTACATAAAATGTATTTTTCAGAAAAAGTTTATACCCTTTAAATTAAAAGAAATAATTTAGAAAAATAACATAAGAAATAAAATGTATTTTTATTGATCTTAATGGTAAAATTAATTTCCAAGCTCAGGTCCTCCCATTTAAAATAAATAAATACATACTGAACTAATCCTCTTAAAAGTTGCAATTGTTAAGAGATGCGCAACCTAAACTTATCAATCACCCAGCTTTAAGAGCACACTTCTCAGACTCTACCCATCTAGGACTTATTTTGAGGACCTTACAAATGGGTTCATGTCTTCTTTAAGGTCCGAGATCATATAGCCCTGTCATTGTGTTCAAATAATGAATGCCCTAGAGTCTACCCATTTAGGACTTATTTTGAGGACCTTACAAATGGATTCATACCTTCTTTAAGGTCTGAGATCATATAGCCCCATCATTGTGTTCAAGTAATGAATATGCCATGTATCACATATCCTGTTATTCAGATTTCAGACTATAATAAATAGACTTATATTAAGTAGTAAATTTTTCTTGCTTTAAACATCAGTAGGAGGGAATATGGAGGGAGATATCAACAATGAAAAACAAAACAAGACCCAAAAAAAAAAAGAAAAGAAAGAAAGAAAGGAAGAAAAAACGATAATTCAATGAAGTATTGAAAAATAGTACTATTAATTGTGTTCAAGTAATGAATACTCTGCATTACGTAACCTGCTATTCAGATTTCAGACTATAATAAATAGACTTATATTAGTAAATCTTTCTTGCTTTAAACATCACTAGGAGGGAATATGGAGGGAGATATCAACAAGAAAAAACAAATCAGGACCCAAAAAAAAAAAAAAAGAAAGAAAGAAAGAAAAAACGACAATTCAACGAAGTATTGAAAAATAGTACTATTAATTATGTTCAAGTAATGANTTAAAAAAAAAAAAAAAAGAAAGAAGAAAGAAAGAAAACCGACAATTCAACGAAGTATTGAAAAATAGTACTATTAAAAAATTAAAACATCCAAATTTTCCAAACAATAAATCATTGGGTGGATGACTCGGTCACATAACTAGCAAGGGTCACCATTACACAACAAAGTCCTCTCTTTCTCACTCAAGAGCTATTGCAATTTCTCTCACTTCCTAATAATACTCACTCCTACATTTTCTCCGCAGGCAAAATCCAATCAAGAGCCCAACAACAGCAGTTGTTCACAACCTTGTCTCGTCTTCGAACTTCCCCCATTTTTTGTCTTATCTGCTCCAATTGGGTCTGATCCCATTGTATCGACTTGGCTAGGAGATCATTGCTTGAATCAAATGACAATATCTCATTTGAAGTCAGGCATCTCCACCATAAGCAATAAGGTCGACCTAAGTCAATGGTATTGGATCACGCCTCACATAGAATCAGTTTTCAGAATGTAATATGTACACTGCCTTCTCTGTCCAAAATAACTGGAATATCATTGTACATATCCAGTGTAATGTATGATGTATCCAATATATATTAAAAAGAAAAAAATTAATATTTTCAGTACATAAACAAAAATTGGTATATATATGTAGATACATACAACAAGTACAAAATTATATACTCGACTATTTAGATATAAAGAGAGAGGGAAAAAAAAAAAGACATTCATTAAAATGAAGTGTGAAAAAAGGACACATTCATTATTGTGTAGAGAGTTATTGATGATATTGTTAGAGGTTGTTTGGCAATGATGGACACGGCAGGGAAGAGAACAGGAGGTGGTGGTGGAAAAATGAATGGGCCGGCTCGGTTGAGAATGCTCAATACTGGTAATACGTCGCCAGTTAAGAGTTACTAAGCTGGTGAGTATATTGGAGAAGTAGATGGATGTGAAGGCTAAGAAACGTGAGAAGAGATGTTTTGCCCATGCCCAAAAATGGGGACGTTGTGTTTACTCATACCAACGTAAGCTTAGCTCAAAGAGAGCTTGGGTATAAGACCACAACTGATTTTGGAAACCGGTTTGAAAAAGTTTGTTAAGTGGCATATTGATTACAATTCGCAGTCAAGTAAGAGAAGTGATTGGTAACTAGGATTTGAGACATTTTTCAGTTTGTGTTACAGGGGATCTGCTTCAATTTATTTATTTATGAAACTTTAGTTGGATTTGATTTTGATCATATCTGATAATAGGATATAGCAGGGTTATCATTTATTGAATGGTTAATTGGTGTAACAATTTATTGCGTGGTCGATTTCCACACGTTGCATAATGCGTTGTCCCTGAACTAATTTATAGTTCCATATCATTGATCAGCAACCTTTCTCAAACCATTGTTTGTCAATAGAATTGTCTTACTTTTCGAGTTTAAGCATTTTGTTTAGTTAGGGACAGCTTGCCGCGAGACTTTCAGAGGTGTAACATGAACATCTAAATAAAACCTTGCACTTTCCGTCTTCCAAATCCTGAATATAAAATGTTGACCTTCATATCTTCACTACGATATTCTTGCATTGGTTAAATGAACCCAAGAAAAGTGGTTGAATGACCTTTTCTATCATAATTCATCACCATTTCAGAAGAAAAGTCTACCGTAAGTTATAACGGTAATGCTCCAAATCCGACAGAGCAATAAGATTTAATATGGAAAATTAAAGTAACTCCATGAAGAAAGAAGGGGTAAAATAGTTGTAACAAATAAACCTTGAATTCAGCTGTCACAATTTCATAATCACGCATTCCAGATCCAGTGACAAACCTTCATACAATAATAAGCATCAACAAGCTTATGAAAACTTGACCAAAGATGAGAGCTCAGGAAGTGCTAATTTCCACTACTTGATTGACTCTACTTAAATATCTCATATAATAATATATTATTATAAAGCATGGTGAAGCCGACGTCAAGTAGCGAGACAACATGGTTGGGGGAAAAGAAAGGGTTTAAGCACTCCTCTGTCATTAAACCACGGATTAGTTGCGATTAAAAACGTCTCAAAGGTAAATAAAACCAAAAAATTCCATAACACGGATGAAACAAAGCTAAGCTCAAGAGAGGGAACATGGGATTCTAGAAATGTTGTAAGCTCAAGCCAAATAAAATATTGTATTCAACTAAAGCATTCAAAAATTTGAAATTAAGACAGCTCCAAACAAACAAAAACCCCTCCCAACAAAACAGTACAATTCCAAAATAAAAACATAAGAACAAGTTCTTTGCTGCTAATACTATGCCATCCAATCTTGAGTCCTGACATACAAGTCCCAAGCCAATAGCAAAAACTTAGAGGGTAAACTTTCTCATTGACTAGATAAAAGGTAAGCAAGGCGTAAAAATGTGGCAGATCTAAGAATCTGCGATGGTAACCTCCACCTCTACACCAGGTTCAATTGTAATGGAAGTAATCTGCTTGACCACATCAGGGGAGCTGAAGAGGTCAATGACTCGCTTATGGACACGAAGCTCAAATCTATCCCAGGTGTTGGTACCTGCAAACGAAGAACAAAAGTTGGCAATTGTAAATGGGGAGACGTGTTACTGAATGTACAACTCTTATATCCAATACCACGATATACCAGCATAAACAAGAAAGGGGTTGGTCCATAACTTGACAACTTGACCGGAAAGACAATTCTCTAGCATATCATAATACGAAAAAGCACAGCAAACACAGTAACACACCTTCACCACAAGGAGACTTCCTGGTTGTGATATGCAAAACCTTGGTGGGCATTCTCACAGGTCCCTTAGTCCTTAGCCTTTTGTCCTTAGCACCGCGAACCAAATCAGCACAAACTGTAAAACAAAATATGTATCAAACCAACGTGTTAACAAGAAAATGACACCAGAACTTGTTTATTTGCTTCTTTTTTCTTTCCTAACCTAAACCACAAAACCAGATATGTCAAAAGCCTTTAAACTATTCATTCTTATCACCAACTATAAAAATAAATAAATAAATAAAACTACACTAGATCAAACTTACTTTTCTTTCATTAAAATTGTTCCAGAAATGGGGTTCATAATCGTCAAATGGGTATAACTTCAATTCAGTACAAAGAAAATAAAATAAAAACGACAACACGAAAAGAAACCCATAAATCAAAGGTGCATAACCATCCGAGTTTTCAACAATGGTTTCTCTAATCTCCTATATATATATATATATACGTGTTATTCCCACGGTGAATGAATCACAACTTAAAAGTCAATTCCTAAATAATAAAATTCCATTTACATAAGAAAAATATAAGAACTAAAATGAAATGATACTAAGAATCCAACATGAACAATAGGAAAAATATTTAAAAAAAAAAAAAAAAGAGAGAGAATAATAAAGGAGAGGAAAAAGAGAAACCTTTCTCGAGGTTCTTGACATTCTTGGAGGAGAGAGTGATCCTAATCTTGTGGATCTGCTCCTGAGACTCCTCCAGACCAGGCTTCGTTGGCTTCACCGCAGCGTACGTCGCCATCTTTGTATTTAGTCTCTCAACAACAGCTGCGGCCTCTGGCTATGCGAGAGAAGAAGAAGGAGATGTGCTTCTAAAAAGGTTAGGGTTTTGCAACGTTTTTGAGTCTCCCACTATAATATTATGTAGTGGGCGGGGCGGGTCGACTTGTCTTATTATCTGGGTAGGGTTTCTACAGAGGCCCAAAAATTTAAGTGGGTTTGGATCACAAAACCAATTTAACCTTAAAAGGGGGGTTTCTAAGACTTTTACGTACAGAACTAAACAAATTTACAAAAATACGGTGGGTCAGTTTTTTTTGACAAGTCCCGTACCAGATTTTTTTAGAAAAGTATCGATTTTAGAATAGTTTTAGAAAATATTATTTTTAAAATAGTAATTAATAACTAGTAACTAATTTTTAAACACTAGTAACTAGTAGCCAAAGATATTTAAAATAAAATAAAAATGAGAGAAGAATAATATTGTAAATAGTAATAGAAATTGGAAAAATAATAAAATGTATAAAAAAGAGGGGAAAAAAAAAAGAATGTATTATGACTGGTAACCAGTTTCAAACACGGGTAACTAGTTACATTTTAAAAATAGTATTTTTCTAAAAATAAATTTTAAAAATGATATTTTTTTTAAATATGGTACCGGCATTAGAAAAAAACTGACTCATAATATTTTTCAAATTCTTTTCAAAAGAGGTCATGTGTGGCCTAATTTCCTCTAAAAAAGGGGCTTAAACAGTGAGCCCGCCAACACCTCTCTCTCTCTCTCTCTCTCGCTCTCTCTCTCTTCCCTCTTCTTCTTCTTTTTCTTCTTCTTCCTCTTTTACTTCTTAGGTGGCGTTTAGTTGCTAAACAAAAATGGAAAATGAATGGGAATGGTAGTATTAATGGAATGAGAGTTCTCTCTCTCTCTCTCTCTCTCTCTCTCTCTCTCTCTCTCTCTCCTCTTATTCTTCTTCTTCTTTTAGTTCTTAGATGGCGTTTGGTTGCTAAACAAAAATAAAAAATGAATAGGAATAGAATGGAAAAGAAAATAGATTGAGTTATTTGGTTGACATGTTGGAATCAGTGTCTGAATGAGGATTACTATGCTTAGTTTATTACGGAATGGAATGGAATGAAATTAACATTATATAGACGAAAATACCCCTACTATTAGAAAATTGGTACAAAAATTGATTCATTTATTTGTTTATTTATTTTTTACATTAGGAAATTCTTTTTTAAAAAAATAAAAATTTTAAATATAGAATCCGTTATATAGGATTTCAGAAAATAACATATACGTTTTGATGTGTTATACAGGACTTCAGAAAAATAACACTTTTAGGTCGTATAAGGCTTGATGTGTTATATAGGATTTCAGAAAATAACACATCAAACCGTATACGACCTAAGAGTGTTTTGAGAATTTTATAATTATTTTAAATAAAAATTTATATTTTGTGATAAATTAATATTACTCCTCATATTTTATATAATATTAATTTATCACAAAATAAGAATAATTTGGGACATATGTGAGTTGGGTTAGAATAGAATGGGCTTTCAACTCATTTGATTTAGGAATCCTAATTCATTTAAGTAGATAAATGATAATTACTATGTGAATTGGCTTTCTTTAGGAATGATAATTCCATTCCAATACCCATTCAGCCCAACCAAACCCATTCAGTCCAACCAAACGCCACCTTACTGTTTAGAGCCAAGAAAATGGTTAAATGATTAAAAAAAAAAAAGAGAAAAAAAGAATATAATGAATTACAATTTACAGAAGTTAAAAGTCGTAATTTATTTTATTTATTTATTCTGGGGGATGGTATTTAAGGTGATAGTTAATTGTGTGAATTGTTGCTTGATTGACCTTTTGATTTAAACTTCGTAAAATGAACATTACTAAGAAAAGTCAAAGTGCACTCTGGCTAAAAGATGTTCAACTTTCGACTTCGCCCTTCCATTTCAGTAATAGTTTTTGTACAATTCTTTAAAGAAGGGCTACCGAGAGAATGCAATACTCATGCACCCAGAGCCAGAGAGGGGGATGGCTGGATGTGGGTCGAGGTTTCAAATCTCTACGTACGTAGTGCTTAACGACACATATGCTTTTAGCATTTTTCTCTATAATGCACCTGGAGTACTGTAAGTTTATACTCCTCTGTGAAGTTTTCAGAATGTCTCATAACTTGCATGTGTCTAAAAACACTCCAGAAAACCTGATTACTGCCGCATAACAATTCGAGTCACACAAATACAAAGAGGTTAGAAGGACAGGTTAATCCTACTGCAACCATATCCTGAACCAAGTAATTATAGAGAATAATTGTTCAATATACAGAGATCTAGCAACATAAAGCATCAAGATGGACAGAAATTCGAACGGAATGCCCGGAAAATCTTAGTTGAAAAGAGAAAACAAGCTCATTGTCGACTACTATTGACATCATGCTCCATTTCTTCCGCGTCCTCGAATCGCTGATCGTCGATCTGAAGCTGCAGTTTTACAAAAAGGTTATCAACGCCAATCCTATTTTGTTACAAAAATTTGCCTTTTTTCCCTTTCATTAGAAGGAAATTACATGTGAGAAGGATTTGTAATATAAAGGTGCAGTAAGTATAAACATACATAATTACATTGGATATAACAAGCAAGCATCAACAATCACAGAAAGAAAAGAAGATATTCTCCAGACATTCAAGTAAGGCATACATAATACATACTGAACAACAAAGTAACTTCCAGTCAAGTATTTCAAACAGATCGATTATTTTTACCAGATGTAAATTAGATCATCAAGAATTCTTGAAAAGTAAAACCAATGTGGTGAACATCATGAATGTCTTAGTGATATACTGTAACTAATCATTAAGCCCATACTTGTTACAGCCTAAATTACAGAATTCATAGTTCTGAGCCTTATACCATACAATTCATTGTAATTACCATTTAACTCTAACAAATTAGCCAGGCTCATCATCAGATTTGTATTAAGAGAGATAACATGAAATAAGACCTAGAATACCAAATCGATGCCTTCTCCATTAGATAAAATACATTAACATACTATTAAAAAGCAGTAGTCATACCTCCAGCACTGTACGTGCTAGGTCATGATCCCCATTAGAATGACCAATTGTGTTTGTCAGATTTTCAGAGATTAGCCAATCAGGATCTTCCCCTTCTAGAAATACCAAATTCAAACAAAATTATTGTTCACTATAACTTAGACATAGGTCAAAGACAAACAGAATAAAAACCAAGAGAAGAGGGATCATAATTGCACAATATATACCAGAAGTTCCACAATGTAGGTGATTTAATCATACCTGCAACTTCATCTCCTGTCTGATCAGCACTGAAAACCCAATTATGCTCTTCCTCTTCTTCTAAATAAAGCATGAACAGAAATAGCATATTAGTCTATGTTAGACTAAAATTATGATAGCAAAAAAACCATTAAATTCAATATTTCGATAAAATCTGCAACGATTCTTGTGACAAACATATTGTTCTAACCTTCTATAGGTTCTGGATTAAGCTCTGCACACTCGCAGAATATCTCAAACAGTTGGTCCACTAAAACAGAAACTTCCCTTGTTAAACAAAATAAAAGATACGAGAACCCAAAAGATGATATATATATATATATATAAAACTATAGAGAGAGAAAGAGAGATACACTGGCTGGGGTCTGAAGGAACAAGCCTCATCTCTGTAATCTTGGATAAATCTACGACACCATTAGTTTCTGAATCTGAGTCCTCAGATTCATCTTCATCAGATCCTGTTTCAATCTTTTGCCCCAAAAAAAACGTGAAATTAAATTAAGAGAGAAAGTTCGACCTACTTGGCTATTAAATAAGTCAACAATAAATCTAGTGCGCATTACATATTAATAATGGCATCTTTGCAAAGAATTAATGAACAAAGTAGCACTACATTATTCAGCGGAAAAAAAAAAACTAATCTAAACCTTTTAAATTTTGATATTCAACCAAATAAAGCTATACACAGAGATTATTATTTAATTTAACTCGCAGATAAGTAACTTGACTGCTTCGATACATATCGTATAATCATGAACCAGGACAAATCACAAAAGAATTATTGAATTTTCCAAGTCTCTGATACGCCAAAGTAACATTCTGGGGTAAAAATCACAAAACAAGCATTGAATTTTCCAAGTTTCTGCAATGCAAAACTAACATTCTGGCCTAATGGGGGATCTATAGTAGCTTCGTACCTCTGGCAGAAAAGTCTGAAATCAGCATATATATATATATATGTATATATAGGGCACCAATCCAGCAGGTTTTTTTTTTTTTTTTTACCTATACATAAGTATCATTTTGGCCAATGAAAATTTATCATACATATTTTTTTATATTAAAAAATAAAAGAGAAAAAAAACATTAATGATGCACGTCTTTTTATACACTTTATTATAACCGTGATGATCAAATGGTTAAAAAAAAAATATCGACACATAGATTAAATGGTTACAACAATATTTACCCATGGATGGTTATAATGGTTTAAACCGTTAGATCTATATCCTACGGTGGTGATCAATTTGGTAGTTGGCCAAAAAAATTTAATGCTATTTATCAGCATCAAAAAAATTTAATGCTGTCACTAATTCTTTTAGTACCCATTCATGGTAAAAAAAAATTGAAACCATTGAGAAAAGTCATCCATATATATACTTGTACACGATTCATATATGACTCTTTATGTAAACATTAAGAAGCCCAAATAAATTGATGAACATGAATACAAACTTGTTAATTGATACCTGAGTATACAAACAAGGAGAAGGATAGGCTTCTGGATCCCTAGATACAGCGTGTAGTGATAAAGACAAGAAATCCACTGCATACCCTTTTTCCTTGTCCACATCGCTCAACCAAACAACTTTCCTGCAAAAACCCATCAACATACTCACCACAAATTTCTGAATTATAAATAAAAACTGCTCGTAATGAAATTTTTTTTCTTTTCAATTTTTCCAATTAAACTAGGATTTCATTCAAATCAAAGTCTACCCCATTAATTCAATGCAAAAACAAAATGATATTGTATAAAATAATATGAAAAAGGAGATAAGATAGAGAAAAAAAGGGATAGGATAGAATAGAGAGATATACTTGGTGGAAATATAGAGAGTGCCAGGGGACTCGGGAGGGCGATTGCCGAGAACAACAGAGACTAGGGGCTGAACATGCATCAACTCCTCGCCGTTTTCGGCATCCAGAACTGGTTCTCCGCCACCCTCTCCAGCTCTCTCACTGAACAATCTAACCCCTACCGCCATTTTTCTTGTGTTGTGTTTTGTGAGATGCTACTACTGGGTTTAGGGTTTTGATTTTGTGGGCATTAGATAAAGCGCCAATTTTCAACTACGCTCTCTCTTACGTCTACTAGACACGTGCTTATGCTTATTTATATATAAGAATAATCCCAAAAATACCCGTTTTATTATCGTTAAGTACCATATTTAAAAAAAAAAAGGGGGACACATTTAAGTTTAATTGTCTGTTATTATAAAATTCAAAAATATCATTTTATATTTCAAAACATGAGAAAACGTATACTTTGTGCTCATTAGATCCAACATAAAAATATGGAATATCGGACGTGTTTGGTATATGATTCGAATTCTATTATATACAAATTCAGAAACAACTTTCAAAGTTTATAAAATAGTTATCGAATTATATACCAAAAGCGTTCATACTCTTACATATGTTTCAAAAATCTCTTACTCTTACACACGGACGGAGCCAATATAAGGGCCCTCATTTTTTTTGAAATTATATTTTTTTCCCTTAGTTTTATTTTAAAATTTTAGTTTTGTCTTCTATTTGCCCTCTGAATTTTTATAATTATAGTTTGTGCCTCTGTTTTATTAAAAAAAATTCAATAATGCCCTTAATGAGACCCATTTTTTTTCTTTTAAATTCTAAAATTTACTTATGTTATTTTGAAATATTATATTTTGCCTTCACTTTAGATAATTTTTCTTTTGACTCATTTTAAACACTCTTTTTAATTCTATTGGTCTATATTAACTAATGTGTTTCAAACTTAGCTAAAAAAATTTTAGTGTATGCCCCTCTAAAAAAAATTTCTGGCTCTGTCACTGCTCTTACATGAAAATACTAACCAAGATTAGGTCGGATTTAATCGACAACAACTGAAACTTAAAGTCCCCCAAATCAAAAACCATAACTCCTCATATCTTAGCATTGATCTTAAATTAAAAACAAAAAACAAATACAAAGTACAAACAAATAATTGTTTGCTAAAACAATCTATAACTCTACGAAAAGAAAGAGAGAGATATAAGACTATACAATATACATAAACCATAAAATTCAAAGCTTTAAATCGAAGTAATTTACACAATAAAACTATAACACAAAAAGACCATGATAGAGAAAGCATAGTATAGTTGTCGACCGAGAGAAAGATCCGATAAGAGAGATCCGTAAGGAACACACAGGTCAAATGGTTAATGAAAGTATTATCTGAGGTTGACGACACTGGTAATATAAAAGGAGCTGCCAGGAGATTCTTTATTATTTAAATTAGAGTTTTCATGTACATAAGCTATTAGGGACACGACTCGTAAGAGATGGAAAGTGGATTTTGTAAATCAGATTTTGGGCTTTGGAATCTTTGGGAAATTTAAAGAGTTTTGGATACTTATACCTATTTTTCAAAAAATATTACTAAATTTATGACCTTCTAAAAATAATAAAAATCTGTACAATTTTTTTATAGTATTTTTCTAAATACTTTGGAAGCTGGAAAACTCAGTGACATTTTAGTAAATAAGTCATCTTTTTATTTTACAGGAAACCACAAAGGTTTCCTGGAAACCAATTTGGTTTCCTATTAGCAGAATGTTTATAAGTAAATAAATCATTTGTGGTTTCCTGGAGGGTTTCCTTTAGCCGAAAGTCTTGTACGTAAGTAAATCATAGGAAAACGCAAAGGTTTCCTGGAAACCAGTTTAGTTTCCTTTAGCCGAATGTCTTGTACGTAAGTAAATCACATGAAACTACGAACATTTCCAGGAAACTATTATGGTTTCTTTTTTGCAGAATATCCTGTAGCTAAATAAATCACAGAAAACTACAAAGGTTTCTTGGAAACCAGTTTGGTTTCTTTTTAACAGAATGTCATGTACGTAAGTAAATTACAGGAAACCATAAAGGTTTCTAGGAAACCAGTTTAGTTTCATTTTAGCAAAACTCTCTGTATAAAAGTAAATTACAGGAAACCACAAAGATTTTCAGAAAACCAGTTTAGTTTCTTTTTAGTAGAATGCCATGTAACTAAGTAAATCACAAGAAATCACAAGAAATCACAAAAGTAATTGGTTTTCATGTAGCAGAACATCATGTAGTTAAGTAAATCATAAGAAACCATAACGGTTTCCTAGAAACCAGTTTGATTTCCTTTTAGCAGAATGTCCTATAGCTAAGCAAATCACAAAAAACTGCAAAGATTTATTGAAAACCAAACTAATTTTCATGTAGCAAAATAATTTGATTTCTCTGGTAACCAAATTGGTTTCTAATTGCAGTTGGAAACCAATTCGGTATAGTTTATGGTTTCTCAAACTGTAAGAGAATTTTATTTAAGGAAAAAAAAAAGAAAAGAAAAAAATAACAATGAAGTGTATAGACTAATAAAGAAGAGACCATTTTTTTTAAGGAAAAAAATAATTAAGGAAAAAAACTAATGAAGTATATAGAGTAATAAAAGAGAGATAATTTTTTTAAGGAAAAAAAGAATTAGAGAAAAAAACTAATCTAATAGGATTAAAAAAAGTAGGACTAAAAAAAATCAAAAAGAGAATTTTTTTAAGGAAAAAATGATTTTTGAGAAAAAAGAAAATAACAAAGTGCATGGACTGTGATTTGATTCCTGGATGGAGAGGTGGAAAGTAAACTAAGCAACCAACATTGCCAACAGGAGTTTTGAACTATTAAGGTATTAGCTTTTGATATAAACAGTTTTTTTTTTTAAATATGGTTTTATTACAATAATACCACCGCATGTGTACTTGTACACTATACTACATAACTTAAAAAGAGGACATTTTGTCCAAAAAGTCGTACAAAAACAAATGCACTAAGCCAAGTCGTATTTTTAGAATTATTTTTCTAAAAGTCGTACTACATGTCATAATCCTAAATTTAAAAGGAGAAATGACATTCCTGCGACTTTTTAAAAATTAATACAAACAATACGACATTCTCAAAATAATTTTTTTTCTGCACGATATTCAGTGGCATTTTTCTAAATATTTTAGTTATTCGAAACTAATTTAGTTTCTTGTAACTAATACTTGGATCCTAAAGAAACCAATTTGATTACGGAAACCAGAAAATAAAGGTTATTGAAAATTAGAGAAAAATATTAATTGATTAATTTGGTTTGCTATAAATCAAAAATAAATTTAAAAATTAGAAACCAAATTAGTTTCTCGATTTATAGTACAAAATATTTAGAAAAATATTATTAAATGTCCGTATATTAAAATAATAATTTTGAAAAGGCCGTAGTTTTGGCATTATTTTTGAAAACTTAGATATAAGTGTTCAAATCTCAATTCAAAATGTAAGGCCCATAATGAAACTAGAGGCAATTGTAAAGAAAAGCCCAAATTATTACTGTTTTAGTTTTAGGAATTAAATTTTGTTTAACTAATAATCTAATACTTAAACATATACTTACACATAGGGGTGGCAATTCGGGTTACGACACGATGACACGACACGACTTTTGCGGGTTAGGATTGAAGAAAAAGGGTGCGGGTCGGGTTCGGGTCGACCAGCCTGACACGAATAAAAGACGTGTCGGGTTCGGGTCAACCCGCTTGGCACGAACTTAACCCGTTTGACCCGCCAACAAATATATATATATATAATTAAATTATAAAATATTTTTTATTTAATTTGTTTATGACTATTATTATAGATATATTTAATTTGTACAATGTATGTATTTGAGATTATAAGTTATTAATTATATTTATAAATTACCCCTAATTTATTTATTTTAAAATGAGACAATAACAGTCTTAAAAAAAGAAAATATAAGTAAAAAAATACGGGTCATAGCGGGTTGGCGGGTCAAAAACGGGTTGATGGGTCAAAATCGGGTTGTGGGTTGGATGTTATTCACCAAAGCGGGGTTGTGCGGGTCGGGTTCGGGTCAACCCGTTTTAGGTGCGGGTCGAGTTAGTGTTGCTGGTTTTCTGATATGACGAGTCACGGGTCGGGTTCGGGTTGACATAATTTATGTATATATTAGACTTCAACCCGACACGAACCCGACCCGTCGACACGAATTGACACCTCTACTTACACATCCATATATTAAAATATTTTTAGAAATAAATAATTTTGGTAAATTCGGTTTCGTCAGTTTTGTACCAGTCCGTTTGGATTCAAAATAAAAACCCACTAATTAATTAAAGGGTTTTTATTTATTTTTTTTTTTTTGGTTTTTAATTTTTTTGGTGTCAATTTTTTCGGCTTTTGTACAGTCAATTTGATTGGTTTTTAAAATTTTTGTTTTTTTTTTTTTTTTTTGCACTACCTTACGGGGTTGAGTTTGAGATAATTTTGGAATTCTGAAATTTTCGCTAAATAAAAAATTATAATTTTGTAAATATTTTATAGTTTGTTCTTTTTTTCGTCACAGAGTCAAAATTGATAATACCTCTAGAATTAAGTGTGTAACACAATGAGTATAGTTAAATTTGAAGCATAATAAATAGAGGAAATAATAAGAGAAATAAAAATATAATTAAGAGAGAGACTGAAAAGCCAACTGGGGCTAGCTCAGTTGGTCCAAGGCTTTAGGGATGTGTGTGTGAGTTTGGGGGGTCAGAAGTTCAAGCCTTGATAGTGTGTGTGTGAGATATTTTTTTACTGAAAATATAAATGAGAGAGACTGGGGAAAGGTAAAATGAAATCAGATAGAATGAAAAGGCGGAGAGAAATTAGAATATGGAAAAAAAATAACATAATATTATTTAATACATTGCATTCATTTTTCAACATATAAGCTAATTATTTTTCATGTTATTTCAAAATGCCGTATTAAGTTATACAGTACAAAATTATGACCAAAATATAGTATTCTATTAAATTAATACAATCCAGTTTTAATTCATCATAACGAACATGGCTAAGAGGCTAAGAGGGTTAAGCAAAATGTATCGCAAAAAAACTTTTTGGAGGACATTTGGCTGAGTGTTTCTTTTTCGACTTGTGTTTTTACGTTTAGCTACATTTTTTTTAAATTATTATTAAGTTTTAAACAGTTTTTAATGGTGAACATTCATTTTGTAAGTCTTTCCTTATTCTCACAATCTCTAACAGATTTAATTTTGATATTTTCTGTAGGAAAATTTTGATATAAAGTTCTTAATTAATTTTGATATAAATTGAATATTCAATTCAGGCGCTACTTAGCAAGTATTTGCTTTAGGAACTATTATGGTTGAAAACTTCTATATTTCATTGAAATAAAAAATTTGGGAAAAAAAAAATTTGTGCCCTCTGTTGCAATTACAATACCTTTTACTTTTCCTTTCTAATGACTTTTCTCGAAGTTTTTTAGATTTTGGTGTTTTCCTCAGTCCCACATACTCATGGTTGTATTGACTTGTCTTCTCTTCTCTCATCTTCTTCATTATTTTATACTTCCACATTGTTCATGTATTTTTTTTCTATGTTTGTGATTGAAGTCCCATTTTTTTGCTATGGAGAACTTTATCAATTTAAGCTGGTGAGTCGCATTTTACTAATGTTGAACAACAAATGTCCTTAATTAAGGGCGGACGCTTGCTTATGGAAAGACCTATTAGAAAGGCGATAACGTTGAAAAAATTGTTATATATTATGATACACTAGTTATATATAACAAGTGTAAAATATGTAACAAAATGGCTGTGTATCATAATATATAACAAGGGGATGGCTACGGTAGGGGCGTCCCTACGTAGGGTCATGCCTTAATTATCGTTGGATGGGAATCTGTGGGGAATAACGGGAATCTGTGGAGAATCTATTTATATACAGATTCCCATCCAACGGTGAATATGATAAATTTTATTAAATACGCTCCAAAAGACTCCATATTTGAGTTATATGCTCAAGTAAATAAACATTTGAAATATATGCTTATGTGTATTTTTTAGATGAAAATATCCTTAAAAAGTTTTGAGCATATTTTATTTTTCAAACCTAAGTTATCATCCGAATTTCTTTGTTTAAATTCAATGGGTATACTTTAAAATAGTTTATTATTAAGGGCTTGCTTGGATATACTATTATTTTGTGTTTTTATTTTTTTTTTTAAAAAAGCTAGAAGATGAAGATCTTCTCAAGCAAAATTTTGAGAAATCCAACCACTCTTTTTATTTAAAAAAACAAAAAACATAAAACAAAAATGTATCTAAGTTTTAAGATATTCTGGAGTTGAAAAATAAAATTTGAGTTAATTTTTGCGATTTGTAAACATAATTTGTGAAACTATTGAATATTGTCAAAATTATATCGAAAATGTCATTTCATCGAAAACAATCAAAATTTATCAAAATAACCATTTTCACAAAATTATAGTGAAAATACCACTTTTATCAAAATTTTACTGCAAATATATTATAGATTTTTATCAAAAGTATCACTATCAAAATTGCATCAAAAATTATCAAAAGTACTAGTTCCATTGAAATATTATCAAAAGTACCAATTTCATCTAAAAGTGTCACTTTTATTGAAAATCATCGGAAATTTCAACACTTGTCGAGATTTTTTCGTCAGAACTCACAAAAATTATCCAAAATTAATTTTCTTTTTAACACATAAATTATCTCATTATATTTTGAAATTTAGTAATAAGCTATTTCAAACTATATCTATTACTTTTAAACTTTGTTTTCAAAATATTTTTGAAGTGTTGAAAACTTTTTTTTAGAGGACTATGCTTTTGTTTTATTAGGGGCATTTTAGTCAAAAAGTATATCTTTCAAAGATTTATAAATTGAGCATAGGAGTTAAATTAGCATATTTTTGGAGCATGTATTGTCTAATTTCTCATATATATATATATATATATATAACATACCTACTATAAAAACTAATATACTAAGTACATAGTTAAAACTGGTAGTTAAGCAGATATATCAAGTGTAATAATACATATACTCAGTTATTTAGTTATAAAAATAGAACAAATATTTATTAAAACGAAGTATAAAAAAAGGATATACACTCTAAACAATGGTCCTAGTTGTAAATTTAAGGATTTAAACTCAGTAACTCATGCTTTAATACTAATGTTAGATAACTAATTCATCCCAAAATTTTAAGCTATTAGGAGGTGGACAATAATATTTCACTCTAATAGGTTTAACTAAAGCAAAATTTTTTCCCATGCATAAAATGCAAACTTATATAACGTTTTTTTAAGAAAAAGTACAAGCTTCTAAATATACCTACAAAGCATTATCTAAACTGGCACTAGCGAGATACATTCTTTCGCTAGTAATATTAAAGAGCCTAAAGGGTGTGTCTACACCACACATGCATTCTTACTATAATAAAGTATATGACTTGATTAAAAATATCTTTTATTTTTCTTTAAAGTTTTTGCTTACTGCAAGTTCACTCACAACTTGTAAAGTCCCACATTGTTTTTGTAATGTATTTCTCATCTCCAAAAACTTTATATGCATAAGTACTGGAAATATTAAACAAATTTATCGTTCACTATAACATCTGTAAGAGTGTAAAATGAGTTTATCTTACAACGTGGGGCAAAAAATTTCGTAACAGCCAATTTGTAATAGTCCTATTTGATGTAGAGGTGTCAATTCGTGTCGACGGGTCGGATTCGTGTCGGGTTGAAGTCTAATATATACATAAATTATGTCAACCCGAACCCGACCCGTGACCCGTCGTGTCAGAAAACCATCAACACTAACCCGACCCGCACCTAAAACGGGTTGACCCGAACCCGACCCGCACAACCCGCTTTGGTGAATAACATCCAACCCACAACCCGATTTTGACCCGTCAACCCATTTTTGACCCGCCAACCCGATATGACCCGTATTTTTTTACTTATATTTTTTTTTCTAAGGCTATTATTGTCTCATTTTAAAATAAATAAATTAAGGGTAATTTATAAATATAATTAATAACTTATAATCCCAAAACTTATATTGTACAAATTAAATATATCTATAATAATAGTCATAAACAAATTAAATAAAAAATATTTTTATAATTTAATTATATATATATATTTGTTGGCGGGTCAAACGGGTCAAGTTCGTGTCAAGCGGGTTGACCCGAACCCGACCCTTTTTTTTTTAATTCGTGTCAGGCTGGTCGACCCGAATTCGACCCGCACCCTTTTTCTTCAACCCTAACCCGCAAAAAATCGTGTCGTGTTCGTGTCGTGTCGTCGTATCGTAACCTGAATTGCCACCCCTAATTTGATGTATAGGGAAAACTTAAAAATATATGCTATCTAAGCACCCCATTCTCCTAAACCATTGATTTTACACTTGTTAGTCTTACTTTTTCTCTTTTGCTACACGTTCTTACAATAGAATTGGAAAATAAATAATAAGCGATATCTCATTATTTGGTTGAAACTTAGAAATAATAAAAGAATTTTTTTCAAGTTGACAAAAATACCCTTACTTTTAGATATTTTGATAAGACAAAAAAAGAAAAGTTGGGTATTTTAAATTTTGAGTTACGATGAAATGGTTATTTCATAGGTGATGGAGTGGAATATAATTCCGTCATTTAATCAATTTATGATTAAAATGAAACTGTGATTCTTTTGCTAAAAATGTAAACCAAACACTGACATGTACTTTTTATTGGATCGAAACTTGTTTATTCGTCTATGTGAACAGACATATTTGAAGATATATAACAAAATATGTTATAATTTAAATTAGAGATATTTGAATAGGTAACAGAATATAATCAGTAATAATTTGAGAAAGCAATTTGATTTATGCAGTAATTTTTTTTTAAAAAAAAAAGAAGGAAAGAAAATCGTGGATGGTCTTTTTTTTTTGAAAAATGTATAATTTATTCAAAAATTACCGATTTTAAAAGCCTATGTAGAAAAATTAGCACCTTTTCTTTTGGGAATTTATGCCTAGAAGGTCTCCTAGACCCTTGTGATGAAAAATAAGAGTCACTTATTAATGTTTTCAAAACTAATCTTTATTGTCATATCACATATGTAAAATTACTTAGATACTATATTTCTCCAACAAACTTCAAACTATTTTAGCCACTACTGTCGGTCCCGATTTCGACTCCAGCGGCGGCACCTCTGCTCGATAAGGTCAAAAAATTTCGACTGTAGTCGAATTTGTTCGGCCGTCTCTCCCAGTTGTTCCGGTTATTTTTCAAACAGTGGCTGGAAAATTTCGACCTCGGTCGAAAATTTTAGACTGGGGTCGAAGCCATCAGTCAAAAGTCTTCGATTGGCATTCGACCATAGTCGAATATGGGCAGCCACCTTCTCGGTGCCGCCTCCGTTACTTTCGACCTGGTCGAAAATTTTCGACTAAGATCAAGTCTGGGGTAATTTTGGAATTCTGAAATATTCATTAAATGACATGACAATAAAAGTTATACTTTTGTAAATAGTTTATAGGTTGTCCCTCTTTTCATCATATGTATTAAAAGAGGGTCAAAATGGATAACCTCCCCTATTTTAATCATTAGACCATCTCCAATACATTATGCTAAAAAGGTGTGTGCCAATGTTATATTTGAAATGACTTGCTAAATTTAGAATACACTTTTTAAATTTTGCTCCAATATATGTATGCTAAAAAAAATGCATTTAGACACTACTTTTATCTACATATATTCTTTTTTTCACTATTAATTCCCATTATTATATCATCCAGTTATCAATGATAAAAGTTCCACTTTGCTTACCTATACAATCACTCATATTCCATTTAAATGGCCAAAATAGTCAATACAATCACTTATATTATAGCCATTACAATTACACATATGCCAAAAAAAAAGTAGCTTCTTGAGTGTGATTCTTTTCTTTTTTCTTTTTTTTTTTTTTTGTGTGATAATACGAGTGAAAAAGAAGTGGTAGAAACTCTAATTTATTAATTGTGTGAGGGTAATATTGTGAATAAAATTCAATGAAAAAAGATTAAAAAAGTGTATAGTATTAAATTTCGCCACATTGCAACATTTATACACACTTTCAATTTAATAAATTACCAGTATATGTATATTTTCACACATAATAAAATTAAGTTGGCCAGATTGTAAAATACACATATTTTATATTACAATAATGACAATATTATAAAATTTAACACATGCTATAATAACAATATTGTAAATTCCAATACATACTAATGACAAAATTATAAAATCAAATACATATTATAATGGCAATATTGTAAATTAGCATGTGCTATTCTTTGTGTTATATTTAACCCACAAAATATAAGATACTAAAATTTAGGGTTTATGACGCAAATGGTACCTAAACTATCCTATTTAAGGAAAAATTGTCATCAAAATTATAATTGTGACAATTAAGCTTATGAACTTTCTGGTTTGAAACAATTTGGTCATTGGAATGTTTAAATTGCAACTTTTTATTAAATTTCTAACTTAAAACACATGTGAATAACATGTGGTAGCATCTGAAAGTATATATAAGGAGAAAATAAGCTAAACAAAAGGATTTAGAGAGAAATAAATGTGTATTATTTGCACTTTTTAGGGTTCTTGGAACTTCAAATTTGGAAAAAACTTTTGTGTGATTATTCATTTTATGCTTAAAATTCTTAAATCATCTTTCAAATATACTTTTAGATGCTATCACGCGCTCTTCACTTATGTTTTCTGTTAGAAATTTAATAAATTATAATTGAGACAGTTCATGGAACAAATTACTTCAAATCGAAAAGTTCAAAAGCTTAATTGCTATAAAAAAAAGTTTGAGGACTGAATTGCCACATTTTTGATAGGTTTGATAGTTCAGGGACCATTTGTGCCATTAACTCTAAAATTTATGTTGAATATAGAAAATCATTAGAGAGACTTTTTTATGGCTAAATGCTAAAATTTAGCATTGAAATGAGATATAACATACCTATTGGAGAAGTTCGAATGGAATAATTCAAAAACAAACGAGTAGGGAGTGAGCAGATTTTTACTTAACTGCCCAAAATGAACCAATTTGCATTGTGCGGCGTGGTTATTTTACTTCGTGGTATGGCTTAAGGTCTAATTTTTCTCTACTGCCTTGGTTTGGTGTGGAATACAAAATAAGTGTTTTATTTCCGCAATTAACCGTACCATGCATATACAATATATATCTAATTTAAAAAATATTCTTATACACTAATTTCTAATATATTCTGAAATTCTTTGACATAGTCAAACAAATGAGGAATTATAACTTTGTTGTTTGTTGTAATATTATTTGGAAGGATATTTAAATTTTTGAATTTTAGACATTTATACTCTACTTCTTTTAAATTAGGCTATTCAGATGTTATTTTTTAAATAATTTTATTTTAATAATTATAACTTTTTGAAAATTGTTTCTTAAATTTAACCCAAATTAATTAAACTTTTTGAAAATTGTTTCTTAAATTTAACCCAAATTAATTAAGGCCCGAACCGCACGATTTAATTAAAAATTTTCATATACTACCGCCAAAAACACACCATGCTCACCCCTTCAAAGGAGTGCATATTCAAATATCAAAAACAAAAATTCCATAATAAAAGGATAAAACGAGCCATTTGAATAGAAAACCCGAAATCGTTAAAACAAACCCCATTCAAATATGCCATAATGCACTGAAGGACAATTGTTGAAATAAACGGTCATCCATTCCAAAGTTATTCCTAAATGGGTATTAGAATAGGAAAGATAACTTTGCGATCCTGCATTCTACTATTATATTATACCGCTATCTACCAATGTAAATTTTACTTCCCAGCAACAAGTATAGGCTATGTAGCCAGGATAAAGGTCCAAACATTGAACATTTGCTTCACCGCAGAGGTTGTAACAACTAATAATACTAAGTACTAAAAACCAAATAAACATCACGCAGAGGTTGTAACAACTAGTAACACAAAGTACTAAAAACCAAATAAACATCTCAAGTCAAAGTACAAAGTCATATCATCCCTCCAAATTAGGAAGAGCATAACAGCATATCCCAACATTCAAGAATTACAAAGCTCCACATTTAGAAATAAAAAGAAATTCATCTTTGTCCGTTCACTCTAATCCATCAGCTATTCCAAAACTGTGGCCACTTCCATAGCTAACCTAAGCAACAAGGGTGCTGGCAGTTGTTGACTCACTGCAAAACAATACGCTAAGTCAGCAAAATTTACGAAAACGTCAAGAAAAGCCAAATTGAAAAAGATGATAAACAAAATTCTGAGAGGACCAGAATTATTCGATCAAGGCCTTGCTCTCCTCCAATTAACAAACCAATTAACACATTATAGTACCAATCTCTTCAACAAACGCTAAGCAAGAACTTGGAATATACAAACACATTTTACCATTCTACCACCTTCCTCTTTCTTTGCCTAATTTTATTATTACAACAGTAGCTAACAGTTTCAAACTTCCAGTATGATAGAACTATAACCAAAAACATAGAAATTTTAGTTCTGGAGGTTAATAATGACATTAAGCAGTACTTAGTAGAGATATACAGACAATTAAACGTTTAAAAGGAATTAAAAGTCCAAAGACTTAACTCAATAGTCAATACCAGACAAGAAAAGACACAAACGACCTTATAAACTTCTAGATAGCACCATTAACATTTCACAAGTAAACAAGTTAAAGTTGGCAAGGGAACAGAGTGCTTACTATTTCCACACTGGGGGAAGCTTCTTGGTTTTCTTGTAGTAACGTGCAAGCCTGTGTATCCTGCTCTCAACCAAAATCAATCGGAACTTGGAATCCTTGTCCTTCCTGTTCCTCTCGAGATGCTTCCTAATCGAGACTGCCTTCTTAATAAGATGATACAGGTCCTCGGGAATTTCAGGAGCAAGACCTAACAAAACAAATTGAATTAAACAAAGAAAAACTATTAACCATGGAAAGCAACAACTACCTTGACTACATTATCAATCCCATTTACCAAAACAAATAAAAGAAAAATCACAAAAATTCATTATTTCCTTCTCTCATCAAACAATTTGAGAGCAGTTAATCAGAATCTTGAGTTATTCTACCCAAATCATTAAATAAATAAATCTAAAAAATATACACAAAAATTAGATTTGACTAATACTGAAGTCAAAAGAAGTCATCTACATTGCTCCTTGACTCCCTCTACTTCGAAGTTTTGAGCTCATTTCAGATAGAGAACAATCCCATAATGAAAAATAAATAAATAAATAACACACCATGTGCATTGAGGTTACAAAATGAATAAAACTAAGAAAATCAATCAACCAAAAGCTAATGCGAAAAATTTGCAAAACCAAACCACAACACAGTATTAAGATATAGAAAACCAACAATTATCTCTATCACCAAATTAAAGAAATGAAACATCGCATAATTCACTATCTTCTCCAATTGTCAAAACAAAGGGTCTTAATTCCCATAATTATGGGACAATGACTGAAATTAAGGCTCTACATTTCGGCCAAACTCTTATTTATTTCTAAGTTTTGAGCTCATTTCTATAGAGACAACAATACGTCAATATCACAAGAGAATACCAACCGAAATAATAATTTCAAAAATACATAAAGAAAAAAAAATACGTACCATGAGCCTTGAGGATACGCAAGATCTTGCTTCCAGTAACACTCTTAACCTGAGCAATACCGTGAGAGTCACGGAGAATCACGCCGATCTGAGACGGCGTAAGACCCTTCTTTGCAAACTTGCAAATGTTCTCCTCAACCTAAACCCATCAAAGCTTCATACAATTAATAAGCACAATTACAGATAATTAGGCGATTAATAGATTCATTGACTTACATCTTGAGAAGAGATCTTGAGCCAACTTGGTGGAGTTCTCTTGTATGGAAGAGCTGAGGCAGAGATACCCTTACTGCAAACAGAGCATTACATAAGTGTGATTAAATACTATATAATACACAAATATATGTGCGTATATATATACATATATATATAAAGTAAAACAATATGATTTGATAGAGTACCCGCGGCTGTGCATACGACCCATGGTGGCAGTAACGGTGGTGATACAGCTTCCTCTGCTTCAAAGCTTCCTGGTTCCTCCGAGAGCAGCTCACACAAACCCTAGGCTCTTTAAGAGATGAGTTCCCCAGGATTTATATGCGAGGCCTAATTATGGTATTTGTCCTTTCTTTTGCTTAAATGACGACGATATCCTAATGCTTATTCTCGTGGGCTTTAATTGGGCCATATGGCCCATGTTCACTCTGTTATTTGGACAAGTAGGGACTGGGTCAGGCCCAAGTTTAATTTTGGCCTAACTAAAGGGAAATGGACTTGATTAAGAAGAATTTAGACTAAAATGACTTTTATAAAGAGTGTTTTAAAAAGGGATCTGGACATTTATATCTATTTTTTAAAAAATAAAACAAAACTAAGAACTTTCAAAAAAAAAAAAAAATAAGGAAGAACGTTTTAAGGCAATTGTCCAAAAAATTTGGGAACCAAAAAAAGCCGGGGCAATTTAAGAAAAAAACCAACCTTTTTTTACAGAAAACCACGAAAGTTTCCTGGAAACCAATTTGCTTTCCTATTAACGGAATGTCCTGTACGTAAATAAATTACAGAAAACCACAAAAGTTTCCTGGAAACCATAATGGTTTCCTTTTTGCAAAAAGCCATGCAGTTAAATAAATCAAAAGAAACCACGAAGGTTTCCAATAAACTACTGGAAACTATCATAGTTTCTTTTATGCAGAATGTCATGTACCTAAGTAAATCATAAGAAACTATGGAAATTATTGTGGTTTTCTTTAGCATAATGCTCTGTAGCTAAGTAAATTACAGGAAACCAAGAAGATTTCTTGAAAACCATTGTGGTTTCTATTTTACAGAATGCTTTGTAATTAAGTAAATTACAGGAAACTACGAAAGTTTCATAGAAACCATTGTAGTTTCTTTTTCAAATCAAAGAAAAATAATGAAAGTTTCCTGGTAATTATTATAGTTTCTTTTTTACAGAATGCCCTTTAGCAAGAATTAAGTGAGGCATTGAATAAGGACGTTGTAGAATATAATCAAGTTCTCAAATTAAGTAATTATATTTTTGAAGTAAATGCAACAAAAAACTATTTAATACCAAACTAGATTTTGATTTCAAGAATAGCAATAATCATCTTATTTTTTTTTAAGGAAACCAAATTAGTTTGAACTAGAAACTAATTTGGTTTTTGATTTCTATTTCTTGATTGACTATTGGATTCTAATGACCACAATCAATAATTAGAAACCAAGAGTAAAAATGGTTTCTAGCTTCTAATTAGGGGTGGCAATTCGGATTACGACACGACACGAATACGACACGATTTTTTGCGGGTTAGGGTTGAAGAAAAAGGGTTCGGGTCGGGTTCGGGTCGACCAGTCTGACACGAATAATAAACGGGTCGGGTTCGGGTCAACCTGCTTGGCACGAACTTGACCCGTTTGACCCGCCAACATATATATAATTAAATTATAAAAATATTTTTTATTTAATTTGTTTATGACTATTATTATAGATATATTTAATTTGTACAATGTAAGTGTTTGAAATTATAAGTTATTAATTATATTTATAAATTACCCCTAATTTATTTATTTTAAAATGAGACAATAATAGCCTTAGAAAAAGAAAATATAAGTTAAAAAAATACGGGTCATAGCGGGTTGGCGGGTCAAAAACGGGCTGACGGGTCAAAATCGGGTTGTGAATTGGATGTTATTCACCAAAGCGGGTCGGGTTCGGGTCAACCCGTTTCAGGTGCAGGTCGGGTTAGTGTTGATGGTTTTCTGACACGACGGGTCACGGGTTGGGTTCGGGTTGACATAATTTATGTATATATTAGACTTCAACCCGACACGAACCCGACCCGTCGACACGAATTGACACCCCTACTTCTAATATTAGTTTTTTTTTTAAAAATAAAAATAAAATGAGTTTCGAAAAATGAATTCAAAAAAGAAAATACGAGAAAAAGAATAAATAAAGAAAAAAGACTTAAAATAAATAAAAAAAACAAAAGCTAAAAAGAAAAGAGTAATAAAGTTCGATGTGAAAAAAAATTAAAAAGAGAAAATAAAAAAGGAAAAATAAAGAATAAGAAAGAAGATAACAAAGAAACTATAAGAGCACAAAAAAAAAAAAGCTAGAAAAAAAAAAGGTTCAGGAAAAAGAAAAAAAAGTTTAGGAAAAAGGAAAAAGAAAAGGAAAAAAAGTTGTAGAATTGGGAATTGATCCCATGATGGGAATGACAAAATGGACCATGCTCATCGACAGAGCCAACAATATTCCCAGTTAGTTTCGAACATCTTTTTATTATAAAAGGTTTTTTTATAAAAAATAGTTTTATTTACGGAAATGCCACCGCATAACTTATTCTATTTTCAAAAAAAGGTCGTATAAAAAGAAGTGCATTGGGCTGGGTCGTATTTTTGGCAATATTTTTCTAAAAGTAGTACAACATGTCATTTTCCCTTTTAGAAATGGGAAAAGTTCTTAACTACCCGTTTTTAAAATTATATTTCCATAAATATTTATTTTTTATTTTAATTTCGTAAATACATATTTTTATACCCTAGAAATGTAGACCACTTGTATTTTACATATGAAATGTATACCATGAAATACATTTTATACATCAAGTATATACCGTGGTATACATTTCATGAATAAAAATTGCACTAGAAATTGGCATACATTTCAAAATGTATATTATAAGTCAAATTTATTTTGAAAAATATAAACCATAGTAAACATTTATTTTATAAATGTATATCGTTCATATTTTATATATAAAATGTGTATAAATGTATATCGTTCATATTAAATGTGTATCGCATAGATAAAAATTTATATTGTATATGTATACTACTCATATTTTACACATGAAATATGTATCATAAAAATTGGTATTTTTAAAAGAAAAACTAAAAAAAGGGTATTTATGAAAATAAGTTATGAAAAATGGATATTGAGAGTAAATTTCTCATTAAAAATTAATTTTTCTAAGAGTGCCACAATATTTAGGCTATATTCGGTAGGAATGAAAGAAAATATGAGGGAATAAAAGAAAATGTGTAGAATAAAAAGGAAAGTGTCTTTCCTTCATGATTGTTTGGTATGTAGGGAGGAAAGAAAATTAATTTATTTTAAAATAACTATTTTACCCTCGTTATAATGATTTTAAAAATTAGTATGCAAAAGTAATTTGGTAAGTTTATCTTTTTATTAGTCAACATTATTTTTCCTCACATTTTCTCTCAAATTTGAAGGGAGAAAATTTTGTGGGCTCCACTTTTCTCTTCTATCTTTTCTCTTCTATTTTCTCTTACTCTTCCTTTTCCTTCATATCAAACAATCAATTTTTCTATTTTCCCTCCCATTTTTCCTTTTACCTATAGCCTAGTGATAGAGTATCATAATATTAGTAACTTGTAGTCATTATATGTATGACCATAAATTTTATGGCTTTTTTACGACTAATAAGTGGTCATAAGTCACAACTACAGTGTCTAACCATCACACACTCCTAAAAGAATCATTTTACAAAATACTGAAAAATCATTTTACTCCAAATTATTCCTAATCAATTAGAATTCCCCTAACTAAAAGCCCCCAGATATAAATACCACCGCTTTCCCTACTTCATCTAATCTATCATCATCATAAAAATTAATTCCTTGAATGATTTTTAAGCATACCAGTCATAGATTACTTGTCCCCATTTTTTTATTTATATCAATATTTTTATTAAAAAAAAACATATACATATGCAAATGCATGCTAATTGTTCCGACACCTCATATGCTCTCACAACTAATCTTTTATTTTCCTTTCTTTTATTCCCATCATTCTTTCATGCACATTGACACCTTCTCCTTCATCATCATCATCTTCTTCTTCATCTCCCAAGCCGACACTCCCATCTCCCTCTTTCTCGTATAACTCTCATTGCCTCAATACCAAAGTTGACACCAAACTCTTTCAACCCAAGCTTGAATTAGCCACCTCCTCATATCCATATGATCATGCAGCCGAGAAACAATCGTAACATCGGCATCAACGTAAAAGAGTTCACTATGCCACCATCTTCGATGAATCACCTTTGTCGGACCACTGGAACCTCTCAATAGAGGTGTAGGTGGGCTCCGTTAGTCGTCATCTGAACTTGAATCAGCTTCGGTTAGGTTTCAGCAATATTAGTGGATTATTAGTATTTTTGCAATTATTATTGGAGAGATAAAATTATGATAAATTACAGAATGAATTTGATATGAGCATGTTAGAAGAGAAAGAGATCAAAATTATTAAGATTAGAATATGGATTAATCCAATATTCAAAAAGATATATGTTATTTATACAAGTCGGACTCTAAAAGATGCTATTTACGTAATCCGATTCTAAAAGATAATATTTTTGTAAGCCTGATATGATATTTTTATAATTATTTTTGTGAAATAATTATTATGGCTGTGAAAGTTATATGATAAGATAAAGCTTATTGAATCATGAAAGTAAGTATTTGATTTATGTAAGATTGAAATCTGGATTGAGAGAATTTTTGAATTGAAGAAAGTGATATTTTCTAATTCGGGCTCAAAAGTGATATTTTCGAAATCTGTGATAATACTTGGCTGGTATGGCTGATAATGGACATTGGGCTAAGTTTAGAAAAATGCCATTTTTATGAATAAAAAGGAAAGTTAATATATTCGTAACACAATTCAGACGCAAATGATATTATTGTAATCATAATAAATATTGGGCAATTTGGGTCTCGGGCTTGTGGATAAAAAATGGCTAGAAGTGATACTTTTATAAATATTTCTAGAATATTAGTATTTATACAAATACTTTCCAAAAAATGGTATTTTTGTAATTTGATAAAATATTAGACTGAAAGTGTGGTATATCAGAAATTAAGCCTCGGGCTGAGTTAAGAAAAATTGATATTTTTCTAAATAACTATGCGATAATAATATTTTCTGAAATATTTTCTAAAAAGTGTTATTTTCGTAAATATTCAATAAAGATGATATTTTTCTAAATACTGGAAAAGTGATATCTTTGTAACTTTCAGATTTAACGCCCTATTAAGGCTAGGACCTCGAAACGAAGTTTCAACTTCAAATTAGGATTTAATGAGGTCGAGAGACGAGCTTTGATATATAATATTGATATGTTTCAAAATAGCATGAAATTCTAGTTTTGCGTGCCAAGAGCCGGGTTTCGGTCCGAACTTAAATTGATCGAGTTAGATATCTAATCTAGCTAATCTGGATGCTGGGAACGCAGTGGTGAAGTCCGTTTTACCATTTGAGGCTCCATTGGAAAAGTTGCTCATCAAAGTGAGTGAACGTGATCTGTGGAAACGCCTTTCATGCATCAAAACAATCAATAGGAAATTCTACGAGTGCTGATAGCATGGCATACTTATCATCTCGAGGTAGATGATCTAATTACCATGTTTCCCATAATTTTTATAAAACGTGATTATGGTATTATTATATCTTATAGACTACTCTAAATAGTTTTATGAATAGTTTTGTGCATGATTAATATTTGGGTTTGTATAAAAATACATGTGATACATTATTAAAATTTTAAAGAATACAAAACAACTTTTGATTAAAAATTAGAGCACGTCTGGTATGTTACTATATGATTATTTGTAACTCATCACATATTGTGCATATTATAGTATCACACATGAGATCCATCTTAGGCATCGTGGTGCTTAGTAGGCGGCCAGCACCTCTGCCCTTGGTGAGAGCCTGTAAACCCGCACGGGGTCTTGTAATTACCTCCAGTCGGTAGGCGTAGGCATTCAGTTGCCCCTCCAGTTCAATAAGCAAAGACACATGGGTGTCACTCTGATTTTCTGGGATAGGTATCAGACCGAGAGTACTTAGTACATGTAATACGAGTTACTTTAGTTCGTGACGAGAGGATATGAACTCATGGGATTGGTTGATATGTGATATGTATACTATAATTTTTCTGTATGGTTTTCTTCATGGTTTTAATTATGACTTTTGATAATGATTTTTAATGTACAGTCGTTTTGATTTTCAGATATTTTATAAATTGTTTTCAGAATAACTAACAATGTATGAGTTTTAGAATTAAATGATTTTTCAAAAAGGTAATTGGGTATCTTACTAGACATATCTTGCTTATCCCCTATTTTTCTTCCTCAAGTAGTGTTCAGTGTGACTTGGGTAACACAGGAACAGAGTGACTCAGAAGAAAGCTTTTAGTTACTCCTTAGTAGTTGGTAACTACTTAGAGACTCTTAATTTAAATATATTCAATTTGTATTAATTTTATGGCTAACGCTATGAATTTAGTCTATATAATTATTGTATCTAAATCGTGATGATGATGATGATACTTGGATTTATTTTATAAAATTTTATTAACAGTATATTCCTAATGGTAATCACAAAACTGTAGAATTTTACTTTTAAAACTACTTTTATAAAATTTTCTAAAATAACTATTGAATTTCGACTTGTGAAATTCTTTTTCTGTTACCGGCCCAAAATTTGAGTTGTGACATTACTACTTTTACTTGGTGTATGACTATTTTGAGATCTAATAAGGAAATCATATTTACATTCTGTAATTATTATGCAGGGGTGTTTAAAAAACCCAACATACTTCGGAAATCGGTCAAACTTCATCGTACAAAACTCGTGCATTTGGAAAAAAAAAAAAAAAACTATTATATGGTTTGGCATATTTATTGCACTTACTAAAGGCATTTTCGCAAGTCAAATTGCACCTCAATATACTTTATATGATATTTTTAAGTAATCTATTTTTGTTACTTTTTCAGTTGTTTATTTCAGAACTTTTATTTTCATAAATTATACATTTTATAACTATATAGCATGTAATTGTTTTTTTTCTTTATGAAATGATTAATTTATAAGTAAAGAAACACTAAAATTCCATTTACTCATATTTTTTTAAACTTACGACTAATTTGTCAAGCTCAAGTCTTAAAGTTTGTTACTCAAACTACTAAAACCTAATCGAACCATATTGCAAATATGAGTGTAATTATTTAGTTTGGTTTCTATTTTCTTTTATTTACTTGAAATTGCATGGTCTGAAAATTATAAGCATAATTAATGGATAGATTTTGGCGTACTTTAAAATGGTAATTAAAATTGGTCAAATCGCATTGCAAACACCCCTAATAAATTGGATATAATTTGAACTTTAAATTAATAGGGGAATTCCCTTTCAAAAAAAAAAAAAAAAGGGGAATTTATACGTAGGGGGCCTACTAAATCCTTATGATTAAAAATAGGACTCACTCATTAATATTTTCAAAACTAACCCCAATTACCATTTTACACATGTAAAATTACTCAGATACCCTATTTCTTCAACAAACTTTAAACTACTTTAGCCACCACCACTAAACCCGATCCCGACCGGCGTCGCCGCTCGACTAGAGTTGAAAATTTTCGACCGTGGTCGAACTTGTCCGGCTGTCTCTCCCGATTATTTTGAACGTTTTTCAACCGTAGCTGGAAAATTTCGACCCCAGTCAAAAATGTCGAACCACCATTCGACCGTAGTAGAACAATTCGACTGGGATCGAAACTACCGGTCGAAATTTCGACCGGTGTTCGACCGTGGTCGAAAAATTTCGACTCCAGTTAAACATAGCCGGCTGTCTTCTCAGCATCGCCTCCGTCACTTTTGATTTTTTCGACTTAGTCAAAAATTTTCGACTAGAGTCGAGTTAGGGGTAATTTTGGAACTCCGAAATATTCATTAAATGACATGGCAATAAAAGTCCTACTTTTATAAATGATTTATAAGTTGTCCTTTTTTTCATCATATATATTAAAAGAGGGTTAAAATTGATAATATCCCAAAATTAATATTTAACTGAATTGAATCAATTTATCTTTCAATTATACTGAAAAAATTTGCCCACTTACTTCCTTAAACCCTAAAAGACTACGAGAATAGTCTAGGTGTCCCATTCAGTCAAAATTTTATTTTTGTACGTGAGTTTCATCTTTTCAATTTCTTAATTGACTCTCTCTAACAGAACCGCGAGGCTTATAACTTTTGAATGGAGACCTGGACTACCAACAGTGTCTGAGACTCCGTTACTTTGACATGAATTACTGCATGATGAAAACTCGCGCTAGCATTTATGACATTTCTTTTTCAACAATCAGACACTGACTGACAAATAGAGAGACCTTGAGTGGAGATCCCAAAAATGGACCCCACATAGCCGCTACGTGGCAGCATGACGACCACTTACCTGGAAAACGGGCCGAGAGATGAGGAACTCACTATATATTTAATTAGTTTGGTCTTTTACTTTTCCAATATTTTCTTACCCTATTATTATATGTGTTACCAAGCCCAAGGAATATTTATGAACGCGAAAAAGTGTTTTTTCTCACAAACATGAAGAAAGCTACGAATAAGCTTGTGTTGACGTCTATACTAGTAAGCTTGTTGGTCCCTCTAGCGACGAGGCCGGTAGTGCTCTCAGATAATTCGGCCGGGGCAGAGCAAAATCGAAGTACGGAAGCTGTGAATGTGGGCGTGATTGTCGACTACGAGAGATGGGTTGGGAAGATGGGGTTGAGCTGCATCGAAATGGCGCTTTCGGAGCTCTACGCCTCTCATGGCCGTTACTACAAAACAAGGCTGGTCATTCATACTAGAGACTCCAAGAAAGATGTAATTGGAGCTGCCGCTGCAGGTACGTGATTCCGTACATTCATACGTACGTTTCTGCGTGTTGAGATTTTATAAATTTAATTTCGATGATTTTGATCTTAATTAGCGCTGCTCGGCGAAACTCTTAACAATGAATAAGAGAGAGAGAGAGAGAGAGAGAGAGAGAGAGAGAGAGAGAGAGAGAGTTTTTTCTCTTATTTTTATTTAGTTTTATTTTAAAAATAAAAAACATAAAAAAGAGAAGACTAGTTAGCTTAATTGCAGCAAAAGAAAAATAAAGAATTTCAAGTCAAAGACGAAAAGTCTTTGGAAAATTGAAATTGTCTAATGTGTCAGCTTGTTCAAAAGCCGTCTATATTTTCTTCTTAATTTGCGGTTGTAGACTTGTAGCTAGGCACTCCTGTAAATGTCAACGTACAGGGAACTTAAAGTTGTACTAGATGCTAGGTGTGTATTCATACATTATAATAAGTACATTGTAGAAGATAATAATCAAATTATATGTTGACTTCTATAGGATACAACGTAGAGGAGTCATTAATTTGGTGAAGAAAACATGATCAATTGATACTAATATATGTTTATTTTCCTTCTAATTAACTAATTAATATTGATCTAAATCCGTGACAATAATATTCGACATTCCTAATAAAAAACATTAGTACTTAAACATGTTGTACTCGTACTACCAAAAATCAGTCCAAAAAGTCGTTGTAATTATTATATAAAATATCAAACCCATCGCGTTGGCAAACAATTCTGATCAAATACGGTGCAACTTGAATTCTGGCCTTTAATGCAGTTGAATAATGCATCACGAAATTTCCAATAATTTCCATAATTATGGTTCAAAAAAAAAAAAGATATTTCTAATAATTTGTTTGGAACCCAAACGACATGAACACATCTCTAATATCTAGATAGCCCCCTATCACTTTCCACCATAATGATCCAGCTAGCTATTTTTTCACAAACAGACAAATTTTATGACCGAGACTAAGTTGAAATATTGGAAAATGGTAAATTATCAAGGTAATTGTGTCTAAAGCTATAACTTTAACGATGTGACCTTATATATCACAATAAAAAAATAGAACTGAAAAAATGTATACACTAAAAATCTATTTACTCACCAGTTAAATAATAAACAGAAATGAAAATTGCGTAAATGTTATTATAGTTGTGTCTAAGTTTGTACTTTAATATGATGTGATTTTATACTTGATTAAAACAATAGAAACTTACCAGTTTTATATATAGTACTACCATTCATATTTGATCTATATGCACGTATGTTTCCCACTATTTCTTTCACTTTCACTACAATTCACAAAAGATTATATCTTTTCCTAAATTTCTAATAAAACATAACTAACAATACCTAATTAGATTTTCCTCTAATTAACTGACAGTTTATTGTTTAATAATGATATGTTGTATGATTGATAGCTTGGGGAGTGTGTGTCGGATGGTTGTATAAAGAAAAGATGATAATAATGTGAGTGATTGGTTTTACTTTATAAAGAAAGCAATATGGCTTTCACGTGGGTGTGATAAGAAATATTTTTGAAATAGAATAGTTAGTTTTAATGGAAAAGATTTGTTGTTTTGTGTGGATAACTGCCCGTTTGGCACATGGAATTGGGATTAGGATTAGGATAAATAGTCCCAATCCTATATTTGGGAATAATTGTTGACCGGATTAATAGTCCGTTGACTAAAATAATCCAATGTATGTAGGATAAATAATCTTTACTAAAATGGTGGGATTAGTTATCTTTGGATTATTTTTCACTCAATTTTCATTCTTATTTTTCACTTTACTACTTTTTATTTTATTTTATATTTGGATGGAATTACTTTACTACTTTTCATTTTATTTTATTTTTGGATGGAATTACTTTATTACTTTGTATTCTTTATTTATTGTAAAAGAGCGGACGACCAAGAAAGCATAAAAAGTTAATGATTTTTGAATAAGATTGATCAATTTATAGGAGAAAATTATGCTTTCTCTATGTATAAGAAATGTTTTCCAAAAAAAAAAAGTGTATAGGAAAGAGGCATGTGATTTTTATGGTCCAATCATTTAATTTCTATTTTTTATTTTTTTTTAAATTTGTCCAATCCGATAGTGTACCAAACACAGTATCCAATCCAGTATAATCCAATCCAGTCCAATCCAATCCAATCCAGTCCACTTAATCCAATCCAATTCCACGTCCCAAACAGGGAATGTAGTATAGGCTAGTAGTAAAATAGGTTGTATTATTATTAGTTTTGGCTTGATTGAATACAAGAATATCGGTTTCAAAAAAAAAGAATACAAGAATATCAATGCCTATTTATGGGCTGAGCATGTCGATGATTTTAATAAAAATCTCAACAAACCAAACTGACTTTAATTTGTGGCTACATTTTGTTGGAACACCGACTTCTTCAACATATTATATTTTATTTATATCTTAGTTATATCTAGGATACTTTAGATAATTCTAGAAATATGTAGCATATTCTATTATTAACTATGGCCGGTCTTTGCTGTGAAACAGCCTTAGACCTGATTAAAAACGTAGAAGTTCAAGCCATTATAGGGCCAGTACAATCAACACAGGCAAGCTTCGTTGTCGATCTAGGCGAAAAAGCTAAAGTCCCCATAATATCATATTCAGCTACAAGCTCTTCTCTTAGCAATAGGAGCTCCTATTTTTTCCAAGCTACCCAAGAGCAAACGTCTCAAGTGAAAGTCATAAGTTCGATTATTCAAGCCTATGGATGGAAACAAGTGGTACCCATTTACGTAAACAATGCGTACGGAGAAGGGCTTATTCCTTTTCTCAACGATGCCTTACAAGACTTTGGAGCTCGTCTTCCTTATAGGAGTGTCATTTCAACATCGGCTTCCGATGATCAAATTCTCAAAGAGCTCTACAGGTTGATGACTATGCAAACTCGAGTTTTCGTCGTTCACACCGACATTACTCTCGGCGCTCGTATTTTCACTAAAGCCAAGGAGATTGGAATGATGGAACAAGGCTATGTTTGGATCATGACAAATGTGATGACCAACTTTTTGAGTTCGTTTGATTCTTCCGTGATCGACTCAATGCAAGGGGTGATAGGCATAAAGACTTCTGTTCCGGAAACTAAAGCGCTCAACGACTTTAGAGCCCGATGGAAACAGAATTTTCAGCAAAAGAATGCTAAAGCTTATGATGTTGAACTGAATGTTTATGGGTTACGGGCTTATGACGCTGCTAAAGCGCTAGCCATTGCTGTTGAAAAGGTTTGGACTAATGAAACCTTTACTGCCGTAAGAAATATAAGTAGTACTACTTTTTCAGGCAACTCTACTGGTTTTGGAATTGGGGTCTCTCAAAATGGTCCAGAACTTCATAAATCATTATCAGAAGTGAGATTCAAGGGCTTGGCTGGAGATTTCAATCTAGTTAATGGGCAGTTACATTCTACAACTTTTGAGATAATCAACGTTATTAATGGGGAAAGAAGGGTTGGATTTTGGAAGCCTGAAACTGGACTAGTGAAAAGTTTGGAAACAGAAACGAGTACGGATGATGTAATTCCTGTTACTTCGAAACCGAATCTAGAATCAGTGATTTGGCCGGGAAAATCAACTTCTGTTCCCAAGGGATGGGAGATTCCGACGAATCGGAAAAAGTTGAAAATAGGCGTACCTAAAAAAGAAGGTTTTGAAGAGTTTGTTGGGGTGAAACGTGATCCGGTCACTAACATCTCGACTGTAACTGGTTTCTGCATAGATGTCTTTGAAGCCGTAATGAAGGCATTGCCCTATAGCGTTGATTATGATTTCATACCATTTGAAAAGCCTGATGGAAAGACTACCGCTGGCACTTACGATGATTTGGTTGATCAAGTATATCTTGGGGTATGGCTCAAATTAATCTCTATCTAAAATGTCCATTTGATATATAATATGTCATGTCCCGTAACCATAAGTCATGATTCAAAATTTTTTTTTGAGCTGTATAACTAAGTATCTACTATAATTGATCCGACTCAATCGTGATTGTTGGGTAAATGTTACAGAAATTCGATGCTGTAGTGGGGGATACGACAATTACAGCTAACAGGTCGTTGTACGTTGACTTCACATTGCCGTACACAGAATCTGGTGTCTCCATGATCGTGCCGGTAAGGGACACAAGGAGTAAAAATGCGTGGGTTTTTTTGAAGCCTCTGACACGAGATCTCTGGGTGACAAGTGCTTGCTTTTTCGTCTTCATTGGTTTTGTGGTTTGGGTTCTCGAACATCGAATAAATGAAGATTTTCGGGGCCCTGCTTCTTATCAAATCGGCACAAGCTTTTGGTTCTCCTTCTCAACAATGGTCTTTGCCCATAGTAAGTAATAGATTTCTCTATGATATATACACAGCTTGTTTGTAGCACCAATGTATGACTTTTTTTTTTTTTTTTTCCCCTTCCTGTTTCACTTTTAAAAATATTTAAAAAGAATAGAAGTGATAACAAATGCAAGTACTAATAATTCACGTGGTTGATTCATCCGTATACAGAGGAGAGAGTCATAAGCAACTTGGCAAGGTTCGTGGTAGTAGTATGGGTTTTTGTGGTGCTAATATTGACTCAGAGTTACACCGCTAGTCTAACATCGCTCCTTACGGTCCAACAACTTCAGCCGACAATTACCGATGTAAAACAACTCATCATGAACAACGAGAGCGTGGGCTACATAGATGGCTCTTTCGTTCATGGGATTCTACTGAAACATCTAGGCTTTAGTCAGTCTCAGCTCAGGATTTACAAGTCTCCAGAAGAATGTGATGAACTGTTTTCTAAGAAAAAGGCTGATGGAGGTATTGCGGCCGCTTTCGACGAATACCCCTACATGAAGTTCCTACTTGCCAGATACTGCTCCAAATATACCCTGCTTGAACCAACTTTTAAAACTGGTGGATTTGGCTTTGTAAGCACAACTCAAATCCATACACTTTTTACTTGTCACACACACACAAATATATATATATATATATAAACGTATAGAGTATTTTTATTGTGTCACCACTCAGCACTGATTATATCATCACCATACACTCACAAAATTATATATGAATCATTTTTCATAAATGTGAGTCTCTTGAATGTACCAATGATCATGAATGTCATTTTTGCTTAATTGATGCTATTGTTAAGGAGTTGAGTGTCATGACATGTGCAGGTCTTTCCAAAGGGGTCGCCTCTGGTATCCGATGTTTCGAGGGCGATCTTAACCGTAACTGAGGAGAAGACTATGAAGAACATAGAAAATAAATGGTTCGGAAGCCAAACCAGCTGTCCGGATCCTAACACACAGGTTTCTTCCAACAGTCTTGGACTCGAAAGCTTCTGGGGTCTGTTTCTCATTGTTGGCATTGCTTCATTGTCAGCTCTCGTTATCTATGTTGCCACGTTCCTTTACGAGCACAGGCAAGTCTTGTTCAGTTCCGATACTCCTGAAGTGCCAATATGGAGAAGAATTCGTCTAGTGTTGAGAACATTCGATCAAAAAGACTTGAGTTCGCATACTTTCAGAAAAGGAATCTCCCAATCTGGAGATAAAAGAACTCATCAAGACGTAGTAGATGCAGTTGAGGGCTCGTCACCGGGCTCCAACGTTACTCATCCAAGCCCATCAAGTTATTCAAACTGCACAAATGAAATATCAGACATCTTTGCTTGCTGTGAAGATCAACAAGAAACATGTTTTACAGAATGTAATACTGAAGCTCTGAGTCAAGCACCTCCTGCTCTTGAAATTACTCACGAGCTTAACCAAGAAACATTAAGAACTCATTAAATTGTGCATGTTCTTGCACGTGAAGTAGAAATTATTTAGGTTCTTATTTAATGCATTAGTTAATTTGATTAGTATATAACGAGCATTTTAGCCTACGTCAAGAGGATCTCGAATATTGTACATGGTATTTCATTGTACTAATGCTGTGATTTAGCATATAGCACAATTATACTCCTAGCTAGAATGCAATGCTAATTATTATTCCAAATTTAACAAATATTATACTTGGTCACAATACATATAATATCAAATATAACATAACGTTATAATATAAAATTATTAAAATCCACACAATGTTCTAAAAGTTACCTTTTTAATACTAGCTACACAGAATTAATTAATTATGTAAAAAATTAAAAATATTATTATGTATTATAGTAAAATTTAATTTGGTATCAAATTTACCATTTTATTACTTTTCGTGTCAAAGATGATATTAGAAATATTACTTATTGCATGGAATTTGGATTGAAGATGGTATAAGAGTGAAAATATGCGTCTCACCCCCGAAAATTTGTGCAACGGCCCTGACCAAATTAGGTACTCAATTAATAGATTCCATAGTCTCGCTTATTTTAATCCATTAAAGAATGGATCTGAAGGTGATCAAGATTTTGAACCTATGGCTACAGCCTACAGTGATCGAAGAAAATAAGATTAATTACTTATTAGTTTGAGTACTAATTAAGTTCAAAATACTATAAAATTTGGTCGTCATGACTCGTGTATTTCCTTTGAGAAATATCTTAGCATATGTCACCATCAATTAGAGATCACCAAAATACGGCACCATCCAGAAGGAAGCGCTGAAGTATCCTGGTTCATGTCCGGGTTGACTAGTTCACTCGGTATAATACGTTTAATTTCCGTCATGGACAGTAGAGTACTTCTGCAATTTGCGCCTCAAACGAAAGCTAGCTAGCTGCAAAAATTTTGCTTAGAATAAGGGTCTATATATATATAATTAATAAGCATGAAGAAATCTATGAATAATAGTCTCAATAAGCTTGTATTTTCTCTCCTCCTGATAATCTTCTTAGCTTGTCTAGGAGGACCATTGATGTTGTTGTCGGCTCAAAACACGAGCACAGTAACGGTAGACGTGGGTGTGGTTGTGGACTATCGTAGCCGGATTGGGAAGATGGGGTTGAGCTGCATCAACACGGCGCTTTCAGACTTGTACGCCTCTTATAATGCTAATTACAACACCAAACTGGTTCTTCATATCAGAGACTCCAAGTCAGATGTGGTTGGAGCGGCTGCTGCAGGTACATAAATTACTCTCTCTTTCTAGCAACTACGCTAAACTACGCTAATTTAGGCACTACTAGCTAGTTGTTTATTTTAATTTTTTTAAAATACTAAAACTTGGATTTATTAAAGGATCAATATCATCAAATATCCACAAGACTATCTCCTTCCCCGTACGTTCAATTCTGGTTTGCCACATGATCATACTTACATAGAACAAATTCATCATTACTATCTCAATTTTGTGTTCTTAATTTAGAGTTTTAAAAGAAAAGGACTAACTACGTGTGATGAGTAGGAGATCCCTTGCGAAATTAATACATATATGTAGTCTCGAATTACGTACGCCTCGCTTATATTAATGTTTATTCTGATAACTTAATAGAGTTTTAAACTTCTAGTACACTTTTTTTTTAATTAAAAGATTGGAATATTATTAAAGAAGATTGATAGTGTCTGCCAATACATAGTCCGAAATATAACTCAGATAGTCATCCAACAAATATTGATCCACTATGGATCTAAGAGATAATTTTGCTAGAGAATGAGCAACCATATTCTCTAGTCTAGGAATAAATAATACAAAGCAATCATCAAGCAAAGAAAGGTAATATCTAATGTCAATAACAGTTGATTCTTCAAAACTAGTCGATGACCCAGAATTGATCGCTTTGATAGTATTGGAGGCATCTGACTCAACAAATTTGACCTGGAGACCACTCTCATGTGCAAATCTGAGTCCTTCTCATAGAGCTAAAAGTTCAGCAATATGAGGAGAGAAAGGCCCATTTATTTTAACGGAGACATACCCTAACACAAGGACCACACTGTCACGAATAACTACTCCAATATCCACGGTTAAAGAACCATCCTCAACTACAACATCTCTGTTCAATTTCAAGCAGCCTGTATCAGAAAGAATCCAACGATGGTCTGTAGCACTAGACCTGGATTTCGGGGGTGGCGAATCAATACCGTGACAACTCTGAAACTCAAAAAGATATCGACTTGCAGCTTCTAAAATTCCTCACCAGCTTTTGATTTATTCTCAAAGACAAAATTATTTCTAACAGACCAAATGAGCCAAGAGATAACAAAAGCTAGAAATAAATCTTCCTTTGAAAGATTCTTGCTGGCAAATAGGAGAAACTCAACCATAGTAACGCCATCAAATCTAGATAGAGTTGACCAGAAGCTAGAAGTAGCCTAAATACTTATTATCCTATCACAACTCCAAAGAGCATGAAGTCCATCTTCCTCATTTGTTGCACACCAAGGACAAAGGGAACAACAATCAATCTTGTGAATTTTCAAGGAGATTTTGGCAGGCAAAGAATTGTGGAAAGCTTTCCAGATAAAGATTTTTATCATTGAGGGGATTTTGAGTCTCCAAAGAATCTTCTACCAACGACTGTTAGTCGAACTAAAAGAAGTACTCTCCTCGTTAAGTAACTCCACTGCAAGTTTATAACCTGATTTAACAGAGTATAGGCCGTTTGTACTGTAACATCAAAGTAGTTTGTCCTCACTTATTGAGTTGCTTAAAAGGATGCTCTCGATGCAATACTTATCAATAGAGAAAAAAACCTAGTTAATAAATTGTAAATTTTACCTTCCATTATCAATAATATCTGCCACAACCCAGTCTTTGGTAACAATATTATTGGTTGGTGTGATAGGTCTGAATGTAGATGGTCCTGGGAGCCACTGATTACCAAAGAGGTTGATCTTGTAACCTGACCCAACTCTCCAATAAACACCCTTCTTTAATAAAAAAACTCCATAAATAATACTTTGCCAGGTATATGACGTTGTTGGAGCATACTTAACAGAGCATAAGTCTGATTCAGGGAAGTATTTCTCTTTAAAAACTCGAGCAAACAAAGATAATGGGTCATTAATTATTCTCTAACTTTGCTTAGCCACAAAGGCTTTATTGAAAGCAACAACGTCTCTAAAACCCAATTCCACTTCTATTTTTAACTTACAGATATTTTCTCACCATAACCAATGAATCTTCTCGGTTGCGAGTCCTTGGTGTTGGCCGATTGTTAGCTTTGTTATTATCAACATTATTTTCATTTCATTTGCAATTTACATNCTTAGAAATTAAAGCTTTTAACTCATTACACTAAGTGACTGGCAACTTGAAAATGCTCATAGTGTATGGAGGGATAAATTAAGCTACAACTTTTATCAAAATCTCACGATCTCTCACTGAGAAAAACTTGGACCTCCAAAGTTAAAGCTTCTTCTAAACTCTCCTTGATCAAATTAAAGGTACAATATTTTTTACGGCCCATAAGAGTCGGTAGCCCTAAGTATTTATCGAGAGTAGTACTAGCTTCTAAGCCCAAACAATTTTGGAACTCTATTTTCAGCTCTTCACACACACATTGGGACTATAAGTCATCACTAATTTAGTAAAGTTAACCATCTGGCCTGAAGCTACTTTATAATCCCACAAAATTAATGCCTTTTATTACCTCACAATCTTTTTTACGAGCTCTACAAAATACCAAGCTGTCATCAATAAAGAAGAGGTGGCTAGCCTTAGGGCAGCGCCATGAACAAGCAATCTCTTCTATTTTATTCTCTTGACAGACTCCTAGAATCATAGAAGAAAAGCCCTCTGCACAAAGTAAAAAAAGATAAGGGGACAATGGATAGCCTTACCTAAGGCCTCGTTGCAGGATCACATGACCAACATATTCCCCATTAATCAGGAATGAAAATTGGGTAGTTGATATATAATCCATGATCACGGAGACCCAATTATTTTTGAAGCCCAGTCTCTTTATAATCATAGCTAGGTAGTTTCATTCCACTCTATTATAGGCTTTACTCATATCAAGTTTAAGAGTGGCAAAACCATTCTTACTAGAGTTTCTACGTCGAATAGAGTGCATCACTTCATATGCTATCAACATATTATCAGATATCAGACGTCCATGTACAAAAGTACTTTGTTTGTTAGAAATAAGGACTGGTAAAATGGACTTCAAATGATTGGCCAAAAACTTGGTAATAATCTTATAAATAACATTGCAGAGACTAATTGGCCTGAAATCACTCACCCTTCTGG
Organism: Trema orientale; assembly: GCA_002914845.1. Lineage (NCBI taxonomy): Eukaryota > Viridiplantae > Streptophyta > Magnoliopsida > Rosales > Cannabaceae > Trema > Trema orientale. Next base: position 693,834 of record JXTC01000094.1, on the reverse strand, counting down.
GATTTTTAATCTTCAGAATAAGAACAATATCAGTATTATCCAGAGCCGTCACTGAAGCCTTCTTGTTTAGAACATTTAAGCGAACAATAGTAATGTTGGTCTCAAAAACCTCCCAATACTTTTGAAAGAAAACTACATGAAAACCATCTGGTCTAGGGGATTTCAAGGGACCCATAGAAAATAGAGCATCACAAACCTCGTCCAGTGTAAAAATGCGAGATAGACTTTCATTCATGCCTGGTGTGACTTTCTCTTCAACAGAGTCTTCGACTCTGTTGGGATTCTGCATAGAAGGATTAGAGCTCATAAAAATATTAGAAAAATACTCACCCACAACTCGAGCAATTTCTCCATTGCTTTGCACCCAGATCCCACTACTATCCTCCATGCCTTTAATAGTGTTTTTGAATCGCCTTTGGGAAGTTTTGGCATGAAAATATTTCGTGTTCCGATCCTCACCTTTTAGCCAATCTGCCTAAGCTCTCTGCTTCCAGTAATATTCTTCAAGTTCGAGCAGCTTAACTCTATCCTTTTCTAGCTTCTGAACATGAGAGTTACACCGCTAGGAGTTTGGTGACATCAACTCACTTTGGATTTGTTTTAGCCTTCTGGGAATATGACCAAATGTAGAATAGCTTCCGCTCTTTAGGGTTGTCCCACACCTTGCTAAACCTACCATAAATTTTTTTTTCCCACCCCACTCACATTAGAAGAAAGCTAAGAGTCCATAATGATATCTTTGCAATCAGGATTAGACAACCACCGGGCTTCAATTAGAAATCTTTTGTTTATTCTACCCATACTCCCGTCTGTATTAATTAGAGGATCGAACAAAATTTTTAGAGCTCTGTGATCGGACCCCTAATAATCATCATGAAAAATCACAGCACTAAGAGAAGAAAAGTCTCCAGTTCACGTTACCCAAACATCTGTCCAATCTTTCCTTGATATGTTGGTCTGCACTTCTACCATTATCCCAAGTAAAGGAACCTGAGAATCCCAAGTCTATGAAGTCACAATGCTCAACCACTTCTCTAAATTTTCATGAATTATCAAAAGTAAGCTCGCTGCCACCTTGATTCTCTTGACAATAGAACACTTCATTAAAATCCCCTGCACAAAGCCAAATGCGTGAAGAATAGCCTTTCAATCTTTCGTAGGAATGACGATGCTGAGACCGAGATGGGTTACCCCGAAAACCAGTAAAGCGCCACTTATTATTTGAAGGATCAATAACCCAAACATCAATATGANAGACCCCAATCTACATTTCAAATTATTCGCTTTTCTTTCCCATAATTTTGTCTCAATGAGGAAGACAAACCCAGAAGAAAAACTGCAAAATAAACTTCGCAGTTGGAGGAATGCATCGGGGCTCCCCAATCCCTGAGCATTCCAGCACAAGAGATTCATAATGACCGGCGGGATTGCTCTGCAACCACCGCCGATCCTGGGGAATTCGTTATATCTTGTAACACAATTCTCTGTTTTTTTTTTCCTCTATCACAAAGTCACAACAGGTAATTACCTTTCTTTCAGTTGTTATTTTTTTTCAACATCCCAACCACTCCTCCACGATACGCCCCTCAAATTCAAATTCACCGGGGGGTTCGAAAAATTTGAACAAAACAAAGAATATTTGACAGTATGTTGGGATAGGTGCCTGGGACCAGACAAACTGTTTGGGAATCCTTGCTGCTTAGTCCATTAAGATGAGCTGACTTTAGAGTTGAAGGGACGATCAAGAGACGAGCCCCTAATGCAGATGCCAAAGGGGAATTGTTTCTCTTTTATTATCTCACGAGCCTCCTTCAGAATACATTCCTGCACCATATGGCCAATCTTGCCACAGGCAAAACAAAAATTGGGTAATCGCTCATACTTGAAATTGACCCAGACAACATCTCTCTATGAACCCAATTTGATATTGGCGCCCCTCCTAAGAGGTAAAGTGATATTGATAATCACACGCACCCTTAAGAATCTGCCTAAGTAAGAACCATTGGTATCCTTCTCCACTTCAATAACATATCCAATCTTGTTACCCAAAAGCAATCCCATAGCTTTATTCATACCGAGACTGGGAACACCATGTATTTGTACCCAAAATTTAGTAAAAGAGAAATCACCCCATCCTACACCACCACAAATAGCTTCTGTCTTTTTCAAGACCAGAAGGTTGTTACTAAAATGCCATGGTTCACCATCCAGCACCATATCCCATTCAACATCATGCCCAAAAGAAAAAAGAAAAGTATCAACCTCTACCTTTTTGATGGAGAGCACCTTCTCCACCTTCCACAGATTCGCCAAAGTCCGCTCCAAGGCTTCCCGATGAATTGGCCTCTGAGAAAGAATTCTACCAACTAACCTGAACTCAAACTCCTTCTTTCCACTGTTGACCAAGTCATCATTCACTCCCACAATCTCTTCTTCTTCAGAGATAGTAAAATATTTCCATAAATCAACAATAGAATCCATGAAAAAAGTTGCAGTGAACACAAATACACAATATTTAACACAACTAGACAAAACCCACGTTCAGAGCCACAGAGAAGAAGCACTCACCACTAGCCAAAAGACCCAAGAAAATAGCGCCAAAGGAGCCTATTGTTGGGAACTAGTAGACAAAACTCTTAAAAATAAAGAGACTATTCACGCCGCGAAGAGATGCGGACAAACCATTGATAACCACATACCACACTATTCACATGGGAAAGCATTGTTCCTCCTTTATTTATCCAATTTTCCCTTACTGGGTTCTCCAAGATATATAATCATCTGTGTAAGGGGAAACGTACCCTTTAAAATGAAATCAAGACGGCCTTGTTGGAGGAAAAAGAGAGAATAAATTATATAGAATGAATAAACAAAAGAAAGAGCAAACAAACAGAGAATTTAAATGACTAGATATATTTATTAAACTGTAATGAAATGTAATGAAAATAAAGGGAAAGGAAAAGAGTAAAAGAATGAAAATGAGTTTAAAGATGAATAAGAACGAATCAAAAATTGAGTAATCTTTACAGGATTTAATTATTTATGTAAATGATTCTCTAAAATGGTATACTCTAAATGAATATATAAGTAAACACTTAAACACATAAATCCAAGGAAAATGAAATTATTTTCCTAATTTTCATTCATTTTATACTTCATTATACATTAATAAACATAGCCAAAGTGATTTGTCAAGTTGTTAGACTGTAAATTTGGGTCATTTCCTTGCATTACTTAATGAGTGAAATAGGTCAACTTCTGATGAACACATTCTCAAGTCCTGCTAAATTTAAGTACTTGTTAGCGATTTCTTTTCTTTTTGCTTTGTCGTTTTGTTTTGTTTTGTTTTTTTCGTTGTTTTTTGGTCTGACCTTCTCTAAATTAAAAAAGAGAAAAAGAAAAACATTTCAAGTCTTGCCAATTCACATCGAAAGGTCGTCGATAATGACTGAATGACTAGACATATACCAACTTAGGATACTCAAGTCAAATAGATCAAATGAAAAATTAGGATGAATCATTTTTATTTTTGTAACTTTTTTTTAGGGAAATTACGAGGAAGGCACTACCTAGTTATTGAACCTGATACAGATCTAAAAAGAGGAACTTGTATAGGGTTGGTTAATTAAGTAACAAATTTCAGCAGGAAAAAAAAACAAATAAATACTATTTTACCCGTATCTCGCGAAAAAAAAGACTTATTTTTTAGTCATGTGGAATTAACTATTACTTTTATAATAAAAAAAAGGTTATAATCGTTATGTCCAAATAACCAAATGTATGGTTGCCGGTCTATTTATCGCATATAGAGACTTTTAAAGATGTCGTGACAATATTTATTTCAAAAAGAAAAAGAAAATGTTGTGACATAACTGTGGAGGTGAAGTAGGATAGCATGCCTTTATTATTAAGATTAATCTTCAAATCTGAAATAAATTTATATTCTCTCTTTGAATTAGACACTAATTTTGACTATTATATTTACTAAAATACCTTTAAAAGTTTAAATATATATTTTAAAAGAAATCAAATTTAAAAAGTATATAAAATTGATAAAATTTTCTATAAATAAGATTTAGTTTTTGTACGTTTTTGCATTTTTTAAATTATTTTTCTAATATTTATTCTTTTAGCTATTAATTTTAATTAATTTTAAATTTAAATTAAGTATTAAAATATATATTCTCAAAAGTTAAAAATGTATTTTGGTAACCTGAATGATCAAAATTAGTGTTTGATCCAAAAAAATGTATAAATTTATTAAAGTATCAAATCTAGAAGTCAGTATTGATAATAACTGAAACACAAAATATAAATTGAATCAACAGTCAAAATATAATATAAAAATGTAATTAACCCATATACCAAACTGCATAGGAATGGAAGCATGGAGGTCATATCTATATATATATATGCTTTTGAACTTTAATAATTTTAGTTGTCACCCCTAGATATTTATATGCCTCTTATCGTTTGCCGCCAACTAAATTTTGTGACTTTCATTAGACTGCATTTATATATTTTGAAATACTATTTTGCCCTATTTTTCTATGGATACCTTTTCTTTCTACCTTACTTTAATCATCCTATGTTAACTAGTACGGGTGTGTCTCAAAATTATGATTTCTAGATTTTTATGGATTATATTAAGAACAAGTCCTTTGGAAGAAAGTGAATAATATATTAGTATCAGACAGTGATAACTTATGTTTTTGTTTGTCTCTCTCTCTCTCTCTCTCTCTGTGTGTTACAAACCTAGCTCTGGACCTGATTAAAATTGTTGAAGTGCAAGCCTTGATCATAGGATCTATAACATCGATGCAGGCCAACTTTGTCCTTGATCTTGGCCACAAAGCTCAAGTCCCCATCATATCATATTCAACAGCCGACCCCTCTCTTAACCTACGCAGCTCTTATTTCTTCCAGGCCACGCAAAGCGAAGCATCTCAAGTGAAAGCCTTAAGTGCTGTAGTTCGAGCATTTCGCTGGAAAGAAGTCGTGCCAATTTACGCAGACAATGTGTACGGTGAGGGGCTAATACCTTTCCTAACTGATGCCCTGCTAGAGGTTGATGCTATTGTCCCCTATAGAAGTGTCATTCCTTCGTTCGCAACGGATCACCAGCTTGTTGCCGAGCTTCAAAAGTTGATGACTATGCAAACCAGAGCTTTCATTGTACACATGGACGTTTCTTTGGGTGCTCGAATTTTCAAGAAGGCAAACGAGATTGGCATGATGAGTGAAGGCTATGTTTGGATTGTGACAAACGTAATAACCAGTTTTTTAGGCTCGATAGAGTCTTCGGTCATCGACTCAATGCAAGGAGTAATAGGGATAAAAACGTATGTCCCAGAATCAAAAGCATTCAAAAGGCTGCAGTTTCAACAAGACTACAATCAAATTTCCACCAATAACAGTTTCAAACTGAACGTTTTCGGATTATGGGCTTATGATGCTGCTACAGCGCTAGCCATGGCAGTAGAAGATGTTTGGAACAGTGGAGGTTTTGGGTTCAACAAGGCTACTACTCACGTACTTTCAAGCAACTCAACGGACCTCGAAACGTTTGGGGTCTCCTTGAATGGTCCGAGACTCCTTAAAGCATTATCAAATATAAGGTTCGAAGGGCTTGCAGGAGAATTTAGTCTTATCAATGGGCAATTGCAATCTTCAACTTATCAGATCATCAATGTATTAGGTAACGGACAAAGAGTAGTTGGATTTTGGACTCCGCAAAATGGATTAAAGAGGAATTTGAGTATAATAAAGACAAGTATGGGGTATAGTACTAATAAACATGATCTAGGACCCATTATATGGCCAGGAGATTCTATTAATACCCCAAAAGGATGGGAGATTAGTCCCAAGAATAGTAGGAAGCTGAGAATAGGCGTTCCACAGACAGCTAATTTTAAGGAGTTTGTTAATGTGCAATATGATCCTAGCACTGGCCGAACAATTGTCGGTGGGTACTGCATAGAGGTCTTTGAAGCCTTAATGGAAGATTTACCATATAGTTTTGCGTACGAATTCATTCCATTCGTTGGTGGATATGAGGAGTTGGTTTATCAAGTCTATCTTGGGGTATGTCTTTTATTTTTTGTAATTTGCATTATTATTAATTTGCTGAAAGAATTAATGCCCCATTCAACTGGATATGAGTGCTAGCAGCGGTGTTTTTTCATTCTCTTTTTTTTTTTTTTTTTTCAGCTTTACACTCTTTAATGTCTTATTACGTATACTTAATGTGTATGTGGATTACACTATAATACATATTTTAATTAATATTAAAAAACATAACGTTGGACTACATGCTAAATATCCCAACTCTTATTCTAATTTTTTAGCATAATTTTTTAATGCTAACTTGAGTTCTCCTTATTAAATTGGTGAATCATATTATACAGATACTTTATTAATATCTATTGATATTCACTATGTGACAACTAATCACATGTCACATATATTATTAAAAAATTGGAACATATAATAGTTAGAATTACTATTATTATTCTTCTTATTAACTAAGTACAATGTCGTGTTTAATGATTCGATGATCACCTACAGATATTCGACGGTGCAGTGGGAGATATATCAATTACAGCAAACAGATCCTTGTATGTTGACTTCACGTTTCCATATTCAGAAAATGGTGTGTCTATTGTCATGCCAGTGAAAATTAGGAATAACAAGAATGCGTGGATTTTCTTAAAGCCTTGGACGTGGGACCTCTGGGCTATAAGTGCTTGCTTTTTCGTCTTCAATGGTTTTGTGGTTTGGGTTCTTGAACACCCCATAAATGAAGATTTTCAAGGCCCTCCATCAAATCAAATCGGCACGAGCTTATGGTTTTCCTTCTCAAGTTTGGTTTTTGCACATCGTAAGTTCATTAATTAATGTCTCGAGTACATACATATTTTACGTAGGGCTGAACTGGTAATACTTTCTGTCTTTTTCTTTCCTTAAAAAGAAGAAGTGACTAGTCTCAAGATGTTATTTATTTGACATAACTTTCGGCATTCATTTCATTTTGCAAAATAAAAATAATTTATCAAAATTTTACCAATCTAGCCAATTTTTGAGAAAATAATTTTCTCTTGTCTTTGATTAATTATGTTTTACAGGAGAGAGAGTGGTCAGCAACTTGGCTAGGTTTGTAGTAGTAATATGGATATTCGTGGTGCTAATACTGAGTCAAAGTTACGCTGCTAGTCTAACATCATTTCTGACTGTCCAACAACTTCAGCCTATCGACACCAATTCTATACTGATCGAACTCCTTCAAAAAGGAAAAAATGTGGGTTGCCAGAGCGCTATAATTTGTAAACTCTTGATTAAACAAGGCTTTGCTGATTCTCAGATTAAGGTATATAAATCGGTAGAAGTCGCTTACAAACTAATCTCAAATGGGGACGTTGCCGCTCTTCTTGATGAAACCCCTTACAACAACCTCTTCCTTGCAAAATACTGCTCCAACTTCACTCTTGTTGGCCCGATATTTAGAACCGATGGTTTTGGTTTTGTAAGCTCTCTTACTTGAAGTCTTTCTTAATTCTAGGACACACACCGTATATATACATATTTATATCTCAACGTTACACTGGAAAATATTAAAAATCATGACACTTCTTTTTAAATTTATAATGTGCATGAGTATTTTAGGTGGCACTCGATGAGTGTGATTAAAAAAAAAAGCATATTAAATAGTAACTAATTATATGATGATTAGTGACGAACTATCAAGAATTTTTTTTTCTTTTTTTTTTTGGTTTTTAACGATGTGTCATCGTGTTGTTTTATTTATACTTAATATATGTCTTTCTTTATTCCACTCGTTTACATCTCATATCTAGATAGCCACATTAGTTAGTTATTTTAATTTCTAGATAATTTATCATGATATTTTTTGTCACATGCACCAGTTAAAAAAAAAAAGCTAAAGAATTTGTCACATGATGTGTACTATTACTTAAAAATACTCTTGGTCCAAAAAAAATTAAAAAGTGTTTCATTTTTCAATTATAGAAACACTTATAGCACTTAATTTATCCACTTACACTTCTCCACTCTTAAATTGTTTTAAAAGACTACATGGTTTAATATAGTACTGGAAATTTCTTTGACTTCTTAGCTAATCTTTTTGCTATTACAGAGGGACATATAAGTACCTTTCATTCAGTACGTATTGTCACTGCAATATTAACACATGTATGGGATATATAGGATAGGAGAGTGTCAATATTGTAGTTCACCCTTTAATATTCTTACAGGCCCAGGTTATTGTTCCTTATCCAAGTTTTTACAGTAACCTTTTGCATTAAAAAAAAAAAATCACAGGTTTTCCCAAAAGGATGGCGTTTGTTATCCGATTTTTCAGCGGCATTAATGAATGCAATGGAAGGAGAGGCCATGAAGCAACTAGAAAGGAAATGGTTGGGGAAGCAGAGCAGTACTAAATGTCTTGATCTCAATGCACAAGTTTCCAGCAGTCTCAACCCCGAAAGCTTTTGGGGCCTATTCCTTATCGCGGGTATTTCTTCATTGTCTGCTCTCCTAATACATGTTGCTATTTTCTTTTATGGGCAACGCCATATTATTCTACGATCTCCGGCTAGTACTGAAGCCTCAACATATGACAGAATTCTTCTAGTTTTTAAAATATTTGGTCAAAAATACTCAAAAAGTCCACATGGTACTTCAGAAAAGAGTACTCAAGTACTGAGTACTGATCATAGAGGAGGCACGAACAATGTTAATGTTCATGGTATAGTCCCAATAGACGAGGCCATTGCAAACAGCAGCAGTCCTCGGCAGAGCCCGTCGAGCGGTACTTACTCGGAACACAGAGATCCAAGCCTTGACTTCTCCGAAGAACAAGACCAAACATCTACCGGGTGTGAAGATCTGAATCGAAGACCTGTTGTTGAACTTACAATCCAAAATTAAGAGATAAATTAGCTATGAAAACCATATGGTTTTTCATTTTGGGAAAAAAAAAAGTACACAAAAACATAATATAATTATTCTTAGTTCAGTCATACGTTCGTTTAAATACGTGGTTCATCAGTTGTATATTACTGGTGGCAGTACTCATAATTATGAAAACATTGTCGTTGTAAATGCAGTTGAGAGCTCGTCAAACATCATTAATATTTAGATATTTCATCAAAGTCTCATGATATAACGATAAAAGTTCCTAGCTATAGAAACCACCTAGAAGTACTTCAGTCGTGAATTTGGGATTTGAGAAATAACGTGAGTTAGTTTGTAGTACTCTGTGTAACAAATATTGTTTGCTCTTAATTTATTTACACGATAATGTGATATTTAAATAAATATGAATTACATACATAATATGAATTACTTAACTTTGTTTCAACGACGTTGATTATACGTTAATATACAGATACAATTTTCAAACCATTAATTTTGACCCGTCCTATTAATTGATTGGTGGAGCCGGAATAGCCAACTTGTGAATTGGGTCAAAATAAATGGTTAACAAGAATAAATAAACATATATGTGTATATAGTACTGTTCTCAGTCATATTTAATTAGTTAGTAATATACACAACTTTTTTTTTCGTGGATCGACATTATACAAAATGTGTAATATATACATTACATATATCATTAGAGTACGAGCATGAAAGTTCTCTGAAACTGCAGCCGGCCGCGAAGATATGAGCGCCTTGTTTTATTTGCCAAACTTAGGTTTATTTTATACGTTATGTAATAAATTTTCTGTCCTCAATGTAAGAAAAATGGGAACCATTTTGAAGTAACAGGGGAAGCTTCCTGCCCATTCTCTCAAGGTGATCTTTCCATTTTACACGTAAGTACTACCCTTGTGCTAAAGACACTTATCTATATGTGTTGTGTATAAAAATAAATGGACAAATAGCAAAACTGGTTAGAATTACGTAAAAATCAGTAAGGATGAAGAAATCCACGACCATCTTCTTCTCTCTGCATGGGATTCTACTCTTGGTTTGTCTAGGAGGAGGACCAATACTTTTCTTGTCAAATTTGGCAACGGGGGCACAAAACTCATCAAAGGCAGTACCAGTAAGAGTAAACGTGGGTGTGGTTGTGGACTATGATCATAGATTGGTTGGAACAATGGGGCTGAGGTGCATCAGAATGGCACTTTCTGACTTCTACGTCTCTAATCCTAACTACAACACCAGACTGGCGCTTCATACCAGAGACTCCAACTCGGATGTCGTTGGAGCTGCTGCTGCAGGTACTTACCTTCCAGCTCGCTCGCAATGTTTCTTTTTTTTTTTTAATATTTCCTTAGAAGTTGACAATAATTATTTGCTTCACCTGCTTAATTCTCCCAAAAAGTATGTACTATGTATCCATATTTTTTGTTTATTTATTCTTTTTACTTGCCAACTGAAACCTTGCTCAATTTAATTATGGGGAGGGGAGAAAAACTCTGGATCAATCTTGATATTGCAACGCAAGATTAGACGGTATAGTCTATGTGTTAAAATTTATATTTGCTTGGATCAAAAATTAAAGCAGTAATTAATTATAAGCCTCACAAAAGCAATATTTAGCATCACATTTTCTAGAAAGTTAAACTATAAGCATCGTAAAAATGAAGTCTTTGTCTGTGGGCAAGTAAATAAAACAAAAAGAGAAGTTATTCAAAAGTCTTCGGCTTGCAGACAAGAATGGTTGAAAAGTCTTCGCAGTATACTTCGAGTGCTGTAAGTCTAATTCAATTTCATAATTATCTAGAAGGTCTAGTCTCTAATTTGTGGTCCACTGGTCGTGTATAATAATACTTATTAATTTTTCCTTTCAAAGAAACCTCTTAATTATAATAGAAGACCCTCTAGCTAGCACGCTAAGGACAAAAGCGCCACATTAATAGCTAGGTTCCCCATCATTCCATCAAGCCATCAATTTTTACAAATTCCCATCGAGCCATCACTTTTTACGGATTCTACTGAGTATGAACTCAGCTGGTTGATGCTATTACGAAAATGAAGGCCCAGCCGGCGTCATCAACATCTAAATCGTAGAATTATGAAGTCGTAAATAATGGGCAAAACCCACATTTTTTCATATAAAAACCCACATTTATATATTCATATTTTTTTTTAAAAAAAAAAGTTGTCGTTTTTTACATTTTTGTTGACTCTTTTTTTTTTTATTGTAGATATTTTTGTTGATCGACTTCGTTCCCGTTTGAATTGTTTTGCAAGATTATCATTTTAGTTTTTGATTTTCTACTAATAGATCGATAGATAACAAAATTCTCAACTTGTAAATACAACTACACAAGTACAAATGTAGAATATTGACTTCAAATTCTTCTAGTTATGTTCTAATTTTTTCCTTCTTTTTTTTGGGTAATATTTCTAGTTATGTTCTAAATTTATACGATGTGTGCATTATTAAATATTCTTGACTGTCTAAACTTTAAGCTCATTAATTTCCATCCTAAGCTACGTACACATAGCTTCATCTAATCATCTTTTTTTTTCTCCTTTTGTTATACTTAATGCATGATAGAATGATATTGAAAATAAATTATTTTAAATTTATCGTATCATCTTAAATTCGTTTCAAACACAGCTCTGGACCTGATTAGAAACGTGGAAGTCCAAGCCATTATAGGGCCAATAACCTCGACTCAAGCCAACTTCGTGGTCGACCTAGGTGAAAAAGCTAAAGTCCCCATTATATCATATTCAGCTACCAGCCCAACTCTCACCCGAAGCTCCTATTTTTTTCGAGCTACCGAAAATCAAGAGTCCCAAGTAAAAGCCATAACTTCTATAGTTGAAGCCTTTGGATGGAAACAAGTGGTGCCCATTTACTCAAACAACGAATATGGAGAAGGGCTAATACCCCTTTTGACCGACGCCTTGCTAGAAGTCAACGCTCACGTCCCTTATAGAAGCGTTATTCCTATGTCAGCATCCGTTGAACAAATCGGCGAAGAGCTTCACAATTTGATGACTAAGCAAACTACTAGAGTTTTCATTGTTCACACGAACGTTTCTCTGGGCTCATTGATTTTTACTAAAGCCAAGGAGATTGGAATGATGAAACAAGGCTATGTTTGGATCATGACAAATGTTATGACCAATTTAATTGGTTCGATGAACTCTTCGGTGGTTCATTCGATGAATGGGGTATTGGGTATAAAGACTTACGTTCCGGAATCAAAAGGGTTTAGGGATTTTAGAGCTAGGTGGAAAAGGGAGTTTAGGAACGAAGAATTGAATGTTTTTGGATTATGGGCTTATGATGCTGCTCAGGCACTAGCCATGGCAATAGAAGAGGTCGGGCATAATGGAAATTTTGGCTTCGACAAGAGTAATAATGCTTCAGCTAACTCAACGGACCTTGAAACATTTGGTGTATCCTTGAATGGTCCGAAACTCCATGAAGCCTTATCGGATCTAAGATTCAAAGGGCTGGCTGGAAATTTCAGTCTTGTTAATAGGGAACTACAATCTTCAACTTATCAAATTATCAATGTTGTCAATGGTGATGGAGAAAACGGGGTCGGATTTTGGACCTCGGAAAATGGACTAGTAAGAAATTTGAGGAACTCAACGAGAACTACAAGCGCGAAATATAGTACTTCCAAGGAGAATTTAGGTCCCATTATGTGGCCAGGAGAATCTAGATATTTTCCAAAAGGATGGGAGATTCCAATAAATGGCAAGAAATTGAGAGTAGGTGTTCCATTGAGGGGTGGTTTCAAAGAGTTCGTTGATGTCACATTTAATCCTAGCAATAACACCCCGAATGTCACTGGATATTGCATAGAGATCTTTGAAGCCGTAATGAAAAAGTTACCCTATAGTGTTGATTATGAGTTCATTCCATTTGTAAATTCTAGTCACGAGAGTAATGGCACTTACGATGATTTGGTTTATCAAGTTTATCTTGGGGTACGTATATAACACTTAAATCTTATGTGTCTATACTATTACTCTATAATTTCCTTAATTCAAACTAATCAGAAATTTGATGTAAAAAACTATATCATTAGGCTTGATTTTCTTAATTAGCTAGCTTTATTTTGTAATATTACTACAGAATTTTGATGCTGTGGTGGGAGATACAACGATCAGAGCCAACAGGTCCTTGTACGTGGACTTTACCTTGCCGTACACGGAATCTGGCGTGCAAATGATCGTGCCAATCAAAGACAAAAGGAACAAGAATGCATGGGTTTTTTTGAAGCCTTTGACTTGGGATCTCTGGGTAACAAGTGCTTGTTTTTTCGTCTTCATTGGCTTTGTCATTTGGGTTCTTGAACATCGAATAAACAAGGACTTCCGGGGGCCTCCGTTGCACCAAATTGGCACCAGTTTGTGGTTCTCCTTCTCAACCATGGTCTTTGCACATAGTAAGTCCTTTTTATTTTTTATTTCTAATGTGATTAGAGAGGGCTGATTTGGAGAGACAACAGACCAATCACAGCTCTCTATTTCTGTGAACTCTGTGCACATTATATTGTAGGTCCCCTGAATGGAAAGTTATGATGCAACAGTCATGCAGCTATGATTAATGGATATTATGTGATTAACGATGACAAATTTTCTTCTAATTTTATGGTGAATTAATTTTTGGAACTTTTGTTTTGGATTGGTGGAATTGTATTAGCAGGGGAGCGTGTTATTAGCAACTTGGCAAGGTTCGTGGTAATCATATGGGTATTTGTGGTGCTAATTCTGACTCAAAGTTACACTGCGAGTCTAACATCACTACTGACGGTCCAACAACTCCAGCCTACTGTGACCAACATTAACCAATTGCTTAAGAATGGAGACAACGTTGGTTACCTAGAAGCCTCTTTTGTTTACGGAATGTTGAAAAGCCTAGGTTTTAATGATTCTCAGCTTAAGATGTACAAGTCTCCAGAAGAACTAGAAAACGCATTTTCGAACTACAAAAGCTCACGTGAAGGTATTGCGGCTGCATTCGATGAAACTCCTTACATGAGGCTCTTTCTTGCAAGATATTGCTCCAAATACACAATGGTCGACCCAACCTTCAAAACTGATGGTTTTGGATTTGTAAGCTCCTTTAGTTCACTTTATTTTTTGAATTTCTTCGATCTTTATTTCTCTTTTAGAGAAAATAGAAAACTAATGCAACGTGTTACCAGGCAAGTTTTTCTTATCTAAAGCTAGGTACTTTTATTCTGTATTTACAGGTTTTTCCAAGAAGCTCTCCTCTTGTTCCGGATGTTTCAAGGGCAATATTGGAAGTCACTGAAGGAGAGATCCTTAAGAAGATAGAGAATAAATGGTTAGGGACAACAACTAACTGTCCAGACCCAAACACGGTACAGCTCATTTCTTCAAACATTAGTCTTGAAAGCTTTTGGGGACTATTCCTCATTGCTGGCATTACTTCATTGTTTGCTCTTGCCGTATACGTTGCTATGTTCATGTATGGTGAAAGGCACATAATCTTTAGCTCTAATACTCAAGCTCATGAAGTCTCAATCCGGGAAAGAATTCATCAAATGTTTAGAGTCTTTGACCAAAAGGACTTGACTTCACATACCTTTAAAAAGAGCTGTGAACTGCCTCATAGACGAGCAAGTGGTACTGTCCATGTTCAAGTCCCTCTTGAGGAGGAGGCCATTGCAAACACCAGCAGTCAGCCAAGCCCGTTCACTTCTTCATCAAACCACAAAGATATTTGACTCTCTTTTTTTTTTTTTTTTTTTTATTTCTACTGGACAAGAATGATCCTCAACCTTTCTTGTATAGTTGTATTGTAGCAATTAAATATTGTTCTGCATAGTTTGATATAACCACTACGTCTAATTTTAACATGGGTGGTCTCAAATTTGAATCCTAATTGAGTCAAAAAAGTAGACATTTTATTTTTTGTAACGAATTTTTAATGTTGAGTTATAGTACTTTTTTTTTTTAAATTATTAGGTGTTGTTGACGGAGGTTTTGTCAACAATGAATTTAGGAAATTGTGAGATGTGGCTTGTGTGTGAAACGGGTTGATAAGGCAAAGTAAATAAAGAGACAAGAATTTTATAGTGGTTCAGCCCCAAAAAAGATGGGCCTACGTCCACTGTTCTTCACTATTTTCTGGAGAATTACAAGTGAAAACTCTAGGCTTCAAGCAAAGAGAGAATTATAGAGTGTATAGTGAAGTAGTAGTCAGATATCGTGTCCCCAAATTATGAGACTGAGCCCCCTTTATATAGGTGAAGGTGGCTTCAAGTTTCCCAATTACATAAACGAGTAGGTATACAATTTGACATTAATAGAATCGGGTAATATCCTTAACTAAATACAGGAGATTACTCAATCTTTATTCTGAAGCTTGTTTCCTTTTCCACGCCAATTACCCTTTTGGTGAAGCTTAAACCAGTTTCCCTTTTTTATAATGGTCGCACCTTTCACATTCGGATGTGGTCGCATTTTAATTAAGGGAATTCTTATGCGACCATGTCATGCTTAACTTTTGGCTTTTTCGGCGTTGACCAATTATGGATTCAAGATCGCATAACAATTGCCCCCCAGCTTCATTAGTCTTCAGGCTGGATGAAGCTTCTTACTCTGACAAATGCGAGCTTAAGAACGTGACGATATTACCTTGAAATCTGAAAAGGTGCCAAATCTCAAATCATATCACTCGACATCATTGCGTACTCTCTTCTGACAAATCCACGTGTCGCCCCTCCTTGAGAAATCACCACAACTCGAGGCGACCTCTCCGTTTCCCGAGCTGACGTGATGATGTCGATAACAATCAGCCATCGTTTCAGCCTTGTCGTTTCGAATTTCAAAAATTAAATCCGCCTTAATTCCTGATTTCAAATCCCGCGCAAATCTCGGCCCTTTGATCTGCAAATTAGATCCCTTGATCTACGGCCATTATTCATCGAATATCTTACCATATAAATACTCCTTCCCTTTCCTCAAAACTCATTTTTCAGAAATTCCGAACAAACCAAAGCATTTACCGGAAACCTGATAGGGCAAAAAACCCTTTTTTTTTTTTTTCGCAATTCCTCCTGAAATCTTCTTTCTTCGGCTAGCTTCTTCCTCATTTCCGGCGGGACGAAGACTTCTTTCTCATCTCCGGCAAGACGAACTAACAGTATTTTAAGGACTCCAGAATCATCTAAAAGAATCAAGGTCGGTTTCCTCTCTCTTTTTCTGTAATTTTTCTGAGTATTTTTGACATGGTTTCTGCCATTTTGATTCTTAGAAAAGCATGAATCTTAAAAACCGTAGAGATGATTCTCAGAAAATAGGAACCGTAGAGACGAATTCCAGAATATAGGAACCGTAGAGATGAATTCCAGAATTTATTTAAATCTATGAACAAACTCATAGGAATTAGATTCTGGAATGTTCATCGAACCCAAATCTTTGTAGAAATTTTGTAGATCGAATGACGAATTATCGAAGAATTAGCTCGAACATTCCAGATGAACCTTTGACATTTCTTTAAAGATTGACGACATAGCTGAACCTTTTATACATTAGGGTTTGTTGCCCCCAATTAGGGTTTCACCGCTCGCATATAGCGAGGACACCTGTAAAGAAAACAATAATACGCCTATCTCTAGGTCGCACTTTTAGGTTAGTCAAATATATAATTTTACCTGTAGGATAATGCTCGCATAGGAAATTAAAAATTTTCCTTTATTATTTTGTTTTCAGATGTCTAGTAGCGAAGAGCTTAGGGAGGGGAATGCGTTCTCAGGGGAGTCGTCATTCTCCGAGTCGAGCTCTAGCTCTATAAATCTTGACGATTATATAGAGCAACCAGAAGTAGAGATAACGGGGACTAGACAAAGTAGTCCTCGCATAGGCGACCTCCCACAGGACCAATGGCCCCAACATATTAGGGACGCCCCCGAATATGCGAAGGGTCATCAATACGTGGAGGGAGATTGGTCATGTACCAATATCCAGACGAGCATTTCTACGAATAAGCTCGAGAAGATCATCCGCGTCTACAACATCAATACCCTTCTTCGCATTCCTACTGAATTCAATCGACCACACACCCCTCCTCGCAGTACTGCCTCTTTCTCTGAAGCAGTACTCAGGTGTGGCGTCCATCTCCCTCTTCATCCATACATAAAATCTATCGTCGACTATTACGGCGTCGTTCCTTACCAATTAACCCCCAATACTTATAGATACATGGTAGGTTTGTACATACTATACCATAAACTTAGCTTAGGTAACCCTACTCCTGAAGAATTCGCCTGGTTCTACCAAGTGAAGTCGAATCCCTCAGACTTCGGCTTCTTCTATGCGAGCAAATGGTCGAATCAGGCGATCAAGACCATCCATGGAGTTCGCAACAATATGGGAAAATGGAAGAACCCATTTTTCCATTTCGATTACGCTGATAACGGGTTTTTTCAAAACCCTGGTAGGTAACGTAACTCAAATTCTTATATTTGTAACAAGTTAAATATATATCTGATCGCATTTCTTTGTCTTTGTAGAAAATAAAGAGCGCCCAGGTCTCAGCGAGGCACAGCTTTCAAGGGTGTACAAGGTTAACGCCCTTCCAATCGAGGAATTCGATTGGAAAAAGCTCGGGACAACCAAGAACCTAATCGACTGCGGGCTTTTCCCCAAAGGCGCTTCACTCCCTTACTCTGCCAACCGTCCGTCAAAACCCAGGAGTTCGAGGAAAACAAAAAAGGCGAGGAAGCAAAAGGAAGCAGGTACATCTTTGAAGACCAGGAAAAGAAAAGCACCTGCTACTCCTATTGTCGAGCCACCGTCTCCTGAGGCTCCTTCACCCGAAGCTCCACCTCCCTCTTCATCCCATCCTGAAGAAGGTAATTTTTTCCTCTTCAAGAACTTCTTACATCGCACTATTTTCCTCGAACTTTAACTAATTTCGTTCATGCAGATATGACCATTGGCAGTGGTCTGCGAGCTCCTCCATCAACCCTTGGGTCTATCGCGAAGTCGAAGACCCCGGAAGGCACTCCTCCCTCCAAAGGGAAAGAGAAGGTTGACTCTTCAAAGAAGAGGAAAGTAGCCTTCGATGACATCCCTCCAAGCTCGACCACTTCTCCAGCTCCTCAGCCTGCGAGCCAGGCTGAGCCATCCGTAGAGCCGTCTTCATCAGCGGGCGCAAGCCAGGTCGACAAGGCCACTGAAATCCTGAACCAGCTCCGCCAGCTTCCGGAAAAGGCAGGCATGAGTGCGGCCTTTGTAGATCGCTTCACATCTGAAGAAGCGTGGGAGAAAATGAAGCGAAGGTCTCCCAGGGTCGCATTCACCGCAGCAATGCGTATGCTTGCCAATGTAAGCTTCTTACTTAAGTCTTCAAATTTCTAAAATTATTTTTACTAATATCCTCGTATTTCAGACCGCCGCAGCTGCTGTACTTATGTATGATCCAGTCCTTGAGTGCATGGAGAAAGGAGACAAGATCAAAGAAATTTCCAAGGCGTTCGAGGACTCGAAGAAGACTCTTCAGGACGAGAAATCGTCCTTCGAGTTAGAGAAGAAGCAGCTGTGTGAGGAACTGGAGAAGGAGAAACTCGAGAAGGAGAAGCTTGAGGAAAAAATCACAGGCCTCGAAAAAGTTATCTCCGAGCACGCAGATGCGTTGAAGAGGGTCGCTGAGGAAGCTGGTCGCAAGGCAGTTGAAGACTTCAGAGCTAACGAAGTCAAAGAGATCGAAGAGAAAGCCAGCGACATTGCTTCTTCAACGATCATCTACAATATTTATTGCGAGCACCCGGAGTTCGATTTCTCCATCCTTGGCGAGGACGTCGTCGAGCTTGTCAACAGCTGGAGGGAGGCAGAAGCTGCGGAGAAAGCGGCGGAGGTGGGAGCGAGCACTTCTACAAAATAGTTGTACTTTTATAATGTCAAAGACAAATGCGGGCATGTCCCGTTTAATTTTATTGTTATACTTTTTACGCATAAATGCGATTTATTTTTCNGACTAGACAAAGTAGTCCTCGCATAGGCGACCTCCCACAGGACCAATGGCCTCAACATATTAGGGACGCCCCCGAATATGCGAAGGGTCATCAATACGTGGAGGGAGATTGGTCATGTACCAATATCCAGACGAGCATTTCTACGAATAAGCTCGAGAAGATCATCCGCGTCTATAATATCAATATCCTTCTTTGCATTCCTACTGAATTCAATCGACCACACACCCCTCCTCGCGGTACTGCCTCTTTCTCTGAGGCAGTACTCAGGTGTGGCGTCCATCTCCCTCTTCATCCATATATAAAATCTATCGTCGACTATTACGGCGTCGTTCCTTACCAATTAACCCCCAATACTTATAGATACATGGTAGGTTTGTACATACTATACCATAAACTTAGCTTAGGTAACCCTACTCCTGAAGAATTCGCCTGGTTCTACCAAGTGAAATCGAATCCCTCAGACTTCGGCTTCTTCTATGCGAGCAAATGGTCGAATCAGGCAATCAAGACCATCCATGGAGTTCGCAACAACATGGGAAAATGGAAGAACCCATTTTTCCATTTCGATTACGCTAATAACGGGTTTTTTCAAAACCCTGGTAGGTAACGTAACTCAAATTCTTATATTTGTAACAAGTTAAATATATATCTGATCGCATTTCTTTGTCTTTGCAGAAAATAAAGAGCGCCCAGGTCTCAGCGAGGCACAGCTTTCAAGGGTGTACAAGGTTAACGCCCTTCCAGTCGAGGAGTTCGATTGGAAAAAGCTCGGGACGACCAAGAATCTTATTGACTGCGGGCTTTTCCCTAGAGGCGCTTCACTCCCTTACTCTGCCAACCGTCCGTCAAAACCCAGGAGTTCGAGGAAAACAAAAAAGGCGAGGAAGCAAAAGGAAGCAGGTACATCTTTGAAGACCAGGAAAAGAAAAGCACCTGCTACTCCTATTGTCGAGCCACCGTCTCCTGAGGCTCCTTCACCCGAAGCTCTACCTCCCTCTTCATCCCATCCTGAAGAAGGTAATTTTTTCCTCTTCAAGAACTTCTTACATCGCACTATTTTTCTCGAACTTTAACTGATTTCGTTCATGTAGATATGACCATTGGCAGTGGTCTGCGAGCTCCTCCATCAACCCTTGGGTCTATCGCGAAGTCGAAGACCCCGGAAGGCACTCCTCCCTCCAAAGGGAAAGAGAAGGTTGACTCTTCAAAGAAGAGGAAAGTAGCCTTCGATGACATCCCTCCAAGTTCGACCACTTCTCCAGCTCCTCAACCTGCGAGCCAGGCTGAGCCATCCGTAGAGCCGTCTTCATCAGCGGGCGCGAGCCAGGTCGACAAGGCCACTGAGATCCTGAACCAGCTCCGCCAGCTTCCGGAAAAGGCAGGCATGAGTGCGGCCTTTGTAGATCGCTTCACATCTGAAGAAGCGTGGGAGAAAATGAAGCGAAGGTCTCCCAGGGTCGCATTCACCGCAGCAATGCGTATGCTTGCCAATGTAAGCTTCTTACTTAAGTCTACAAATTTCTAAAATTATTTTTACTAATATCCTCGCATTTCAGACCGCCGCAGCTGCTGTACTTATGTATGATCCAGTCCTTGAGTGCATGGAGAAAGGAGACAAGGTCGAAGAAATTTCCAAGGCGTTCGAGGACTCGAAGAAGACTCTTCAGGACGAGAAGTCGTCCTTCGAGTTAGAGAAGAAGCAGCTGTGTGAGGAACTGGAGAAGGAGAAACTCGAGAAGGAGAAGCTTGAGGAAAAAATCACAGGCCTCGAAAAAGTTATCTCCGAGCATGCAGATGCGTTGAAGAGGGTCGCTGAGGAAGCTGGTCGCAAGGCAGTTGAAGACTTCAGAGCTAACGAAGTCAAAGAGATCGAAGAGAAAGCCAGCGACATTGCTTCTTCAACGATCATCTACAATATATATTGCGAGTACCCGGAGTTCGATTTCTCCGTTCTTGGCGAGGACGTCGTCGAGCTTGTCGACAGTTGGAGGAAGGCCAAAGCTGCGGAGAAAACGGCGGAGGTGGGGGCGAGCTCTTCTAAGTAGTTAAAAACCAAATGTAATTTTAATAGTTGCGGGCATGTCCCGTTTTTTATTTGTAATATACTCATAAATACAATCTATTTTTCTTTCAATCGACAATTTAAGCATAAATGCGATTTATTTCTTCGATTGACGATTTTCTTGAAGATTAATTCGATGAACTAATTTCCTGCAAAATGAACAAACGTCATCGCATAATAATATAGTCGTGCATAATTTAACCAAGTAGTCAATCACTAAGTGACTGATCGGTACGCTATTGCTATTCGAATCCAATTAACTTAAACCGGGGTCTAAGTAGTAGGATGGGTTAGGTCGCTTAAGAAAAATAATAATACGAGTGATGCAAACTCTACTATTTTTCAAAAGTTCCATGTTAAAAGTTTATAGCAATATATCACGTCGAACAATGAACTTTATGTTTAGTTACTTTCTGTTCGGGGAGGGAAATTGCGTAATACGACATGCTATGGCATGAAGCGAGGAGAAAATCCTAAGATTTTAAGAAATTTTAGAACGGTGATCCAAAATTCCATCCCCTCTAAATGAACGTTTTGCATAGTTCCTTAGGAAGCGAGCAGGAGATGACGATCTAATCCTACTGCCCCCCGAGTTTTATGGTGTGCGAGGACTGCCATAAAACTATGATAGACGCGCAAAAAATCACCAGATCACCATGAAGATCAAACGAAGAAACTTTATTGAAGAATTCGGTTAAAACATTCATATAATGTACATGAAGATTCATTGATAATAACGACGAAGTTGCTCAGCATTCCATGCGTGCTCGATCTTTTGTCCTCCCGTGCGAGCAAGCTTGTAAGTCCCAGGTCGAATGACGGCGTCAATAACATATGGTCCTTCCCAAGAGGGACCAAAAACACCAGCACCATGCTCTTTTGTATTAGGTAGAATTTGTCTAAGAACAAGGTCTCCTAGCTTGAATTCACGATTTTTTACTTTTGAATTATAATATCGAGCAGTGCGCTGTTGATATGATGCGACGCGTAGTTGAGATTGCTCGCGCCTTTCCTCCAAAAGATCGAGCTCAACTCTCATCAAAACATTGTTCTGATCTTGTTCGTAAGTTGATCTTCGTAAGGAGCTTGCACCAATTTCTACTGGGATCATAGCTTCATAGCCATAAGCTAAGCAGAATGGACTTTCACCGGTAGTAGTTCTTTGAGTGGTGCGATAAGCCCACAACACCTCTGGAAGTACTTCTGGCCAGACTCCTTTGTGTTCTTCTAACTTTGTCTTTAGGTTTTGCTTGAGGATCTTGTTGATAGCTTCAACTTGCCCATTTGCTTGCGGATGAACAACGGCAGAGAAACTTTTCTTGATTCCCAAGTTGTCACAAATATTGCGAAATTCATCGCAGTCGAACTGTTTCCCGTTATCAGAGATTATCGTGTGTGGAATGCCATAACGACAGATTATAGATTTATAGACGAAATCTATCATCTTTTTCGCGGAAATAGTACTTAAAGCTTCTGCTTCCGTCCACTTGGTGAAGTAGTCAACTGCGACCACCGCAAATTTTAATCCTCCTCGCGCTAATGGGAGAGCCCCAATGATGTTTATTCCCCAAACCGCAAATGGCCAAGGACTAGTCATTGATGTTAAGGGAACTGGAGGCATTCGAGGAATGGTGGCGAATCTCTGGCACTTATTGCATTTACGTGCAAACTCCATTGCATCCTTCTTCATTGTGGGCCAAAAGTAACCCTGCCTGAGGGCTTTATTTGCAAGTGCCTGCCCCCCAGAATGATTCTCACATATCCCTTCATGGATTTCCTTCATAATATAGTATGCTTTTTCATCATCAACGCACAGCAATAGTGGCGAACTAAAGCTCCTTCGATAAAGTTTGTCATCATACAAAATATAGCGAGCTGCCTTCATCCGGAGTCGCTTTGCGTCATCTTTATTCTCAGGAAGTTCGCCGTCTTGCAAGTACTTCATTATGGGATCCATCCATGTAGGTTTACGATGAACCGGCATAGTTACTTGAGGCTCTACTTCAATGCTTGGTTTTGCAAGGAATTCTACAGGCACAACTTTCAATAATTCGGCATCCTTTGTCGAAGCAAGCTTGGCTAAAGCGTCTGCTTGAGTATTTTTGGCTCGCGGAAGGAGTTGAATGTTATAGGTCGCAAATTTTGAAAAAAGTCGTTGTACTTCCTGTAAGTAAGCTATCATCCTTCCTCCCCTTGCTTGGTAATCGCCAGTTACTTGGCAGACAACAAGTTGGGAATCGCTGTATGTTTCAATCATTTCGACCTTCATCTCTTGTGCGAGTTTGAGTCCAGCAATTAATGCTTCATACTCTGCCTCGTTATTTGATGCTCGAAATCCAAATCAGAGTGCACAATGTATACTGTGGCCTTCGGGGCTGACCAGCATCAAACCTGCACCTGCTCCACTCTCGTTTGAAGATCCATCGACGTATAATTTCCACAACTTTGATGGGTCTAAAGTAGGTCTTAACTCGTTGGGAAAATTGACGTCATAAGTGAATTCGGCAATAAAATCTGCGAGGGCCTGACCTTTGATCGCAACACGTGGTCGAAATTCAATATCGAATTGGCTCAACTCGACAGCCCACTTGAGTAGTCGCCCTGACGCTTCTGGTTTTTGTAAGACCTGCTTCAATGGATAATTCGTGAAAACTTCAATGGAGTGAGCATGAAAATAAGGTCGAAGTTTTCTGGACGCGATGACAAGAGCTAACGCCAGCTTCTCCATCTCTGGGTATCTTGTTTCGGCATCCAGTAATCTTCTGCTTACATAATAGACCGGTCGCTGTACTTTTTCTTCTTCTCGAATTAATGCGGCACTGGTCGCATATTTAGAAATTGCGAGATATAAGTACAGCTTCTCTCCTGATTTTGGTTTTGATAAGAGTGGTGGAGAGCCCAAATGTTTCTTCAACTCTAGAAACGCCTGCTCACACTTTTCTGTCCACTCAAATTTCTTCGATCCTTTCAACACCTCGAAGAATGGTTGACATTTATCAGTCGATCTTGATACAAAGCGGCTTAATGCGGCTACTCTTCCTGCTAGGCTTTGCACGTCTTTTGGTTTTCGCGGTGATTGCATATCGATCAACGCCTGAATCTTCTGCGGATTAGCTTCAATTCCTCGTTGATTCACCATGAATCCCAGGAATTTTCCAGATCCTACTCCGAATGCACATTTCTGGGGATTCAGCTTCATTTGGTATTTTCGAAGAATTTCAAACATCTCTCCTAGGTGCTTGATGTGATCTTCTGCTTTCTTCGACTTTACCAGCATATCATCGACATATACTTCCATTGTCTCGCCAATTTGTTTTGAAAACATCATATTGACAAGTCGCTGGTAAGTAGCTCCCGCGTTGATCAATCCGAAGGNTACGTGCAAACTCCATTGCATCCTTCTTCATTGTGGGCCAAAAGTAACCCTGCCTGAGGGCTTTATTTGCAAGTGCCTGCCCCCCAGAATGATTCCCACATATCCCTTCATGGATTTCCTTCATAATATAGTATGCTTTTTCATCATCAACGCACAGCAATAGTGGCGAACTAAAGCTCCTTCGATAAAGTTTGTCATCATACAAAATATAGCGAGCTGCCTTCATCCGGAGTTGCTTTGCGTCATCTTTATTCTCAGGAAGTTCGCCGTCTTGCAAGTACTTCATTTTGGGATCCATCCATGTAGGTTTACGATGAACCGGCATAGTTACTTGAGGCTCTACTTCAATGCTTGGTTTTGCAAGGAATTCTACAGGCACAACTTTCAATAATTCGGCATCCTTTGTCGAAGCAAGCTTGGCTAAAGCGTCTGCTTGAGTATTTTTGGCTCGCGGAAGGAGTTGAATGTTATAGGTCGCAAATTTTGAAAAAAGTCGTTGTACTTCCTGTAAGTAAGCTATCATCCTTCCTCCTCTTGCTTGGTAATCGCCAGTTACTTGGCAGACAACAAGTTGGGAATCGCTGTATGTTTCAATCATTTCGACCTTCATCTCTTGTGCGAGTTTGAGTCCAGCAATTAATGCTTCATACTCTGTCTCGTTATTTGATGCTCGAAATCCAAATCGGAGTGCACAATGTATACTGTGGCCTTCGGGGCTGACCAGCATCAAACCTGCACCTGCTCCACTCTCGTTTGAAGATCCATCGACGTATAATTTCCACAACTTTGATGGGTCTAAGGTAGGTCTTAACTCGTTGGGAAAATTGACGTCATAAGTAAATTCGGCAATAAAATCTGCGAGGGCCTGACCTTTGATCGCAACACGTGGTCGAAATTCAATATCGAATTGGCTCAACTCGACAGCTCACTTGAGTAGTCGCCCTGACGCTTCTGGTTTTTGTAAGACCTGCTTCAATGGATAATTCGTGAAAACTTCAATGGAGTGAGCATGAAAATAAGGTCGAAGTTTTCTGGACGCGATGACAAGAGCTAACGCCAGCTTCTCCATCTCTGGGTATCTTGTTTCGGCATCCAGTAATCGTCTGCTTACATAATAGACCGGTCGCTGTACTTTTTCTTCTTCTCGAATTAATGCGGCACTGGTCGCATATTTAGAAATTGCGAGATATAAGTACAGCTTCTCTCCTGATTTTGGTTTTGATAAGAGTGGTGGAGAGCCTAAATGTTTCTTCAACTCTTGAAACGCCTGCTCACACTTTTCTGTCCACTCAAATTTCTTCGATCCTTTCAACACCTCGAAGAATGGTTGACATTTATCAGTCGATCTCGATACAAAGCGGCTTAATGCGGCTACTCTTCCTGCTAGGCTTTGCACGTCTTTTGGTTTTCGCGGTGATTGCATATCGATCAACGCCTGAATCTTCTACGGATTAGCTTCAATTCCTCGTTGATTCACCATGAATCCCAGGAATTTTCCAGATCCTACTCTGAATGCACATTTCTGGGGATTCAGCTTCATTTGGTATTTTCGAAGAATTTCAAACATCTCTCCTAGGTGCTTGATGTGATCTTCTGCTTTCTTCGACTTTACCAGCATATCATCGACATATACTTCCATTGTCTCGCCAATTTGTTTTGAAAACATCATATTGACAAGTCGCTGGTAAGTAGCTCCCGCGTTGATCAATCCGAAGGGCATCTTCTTGTAGCAATATAAACCTCGATCAGTGATGAATGAGGTATGCTCTTCGTCCAGTTCATACATCGGGATTTGGTTGTATCCAGAATAGGCGTCCATGAAACTCAGAAGTTCATGCCCTGATGTCGCATCTACAAGCTGATCGATTCTTGGGAGTGGAAAACTATCCTTCGGGCAGGCCTTGTTAAGGTCGGTGAAATCGATGCAAGTTCTCCACTTCCCATTGGGTTTCTTTACCAAAACCGGGTTTGCAAGCCAGTTTGGATAAAAAGATTCCCTAATAAATCCGATTTCAAGCAACTTGTCCACCTCTTCTTTTAGTGCGACATAGCGTTCTGGATCCATTGCCCTTCTCTTTTGTCGGACTGGTCTTTTTGTCGTGTCGATGTTGAGGTGATGACACATGACATTCGGATCAATCCCCACCATATCCGAGTGTTGCCATGCAAAAATGTCTAGATTCGATCGTAGGAAGGCGATCATTTTAGCACGTACAGGTTCTTGAAGCTTTACTCCAATTTTGAAGGTCTTCGATGATTCATCGATTGACAGATCTTCCAAACCTTCAACGGGTCCAGTTTCGACTTCATCGTCGATTTCTCGAGGGTCGAAGTCTTCGATTGACGCTTTAACTGAAGTTTCTTTTTGTAAATGGACCATCATTGTGCGAGGTTGTGTATCGTTTGAAGCGAGCTTCAGAGAATTGTTATAACATGTACGTGCATCGTATTGGTTACCTCGCACTTCTCCTACCCCATGCTGTGTTGGGAACTTCATGGTGAGATGATAAACAGAAGTAACAGCTCGAAGTTCCCTGAGAGTCGGTCTTCCTAACACAGCATTAAATGCAGAGGGGCAATCTACAACCAAGAATTGAGTCATTACTGTCGAAACTCGTGGGTAAGTTCCTACATTAACCATTAGCTCAATCATGCCCCTAGGCATTATACTATCTCCAGTAAACCCATATAGTGGAGCGACAGTGGGTTTCAAATCACCATCGCTTAACCCCATCTTTTTGAAGGCGTCATAGTACAAGATGTCTACAGCACTCCCATTGTCAACTAGTACCCGCCATAGCTGAGTGCTTCCACAATTGATTTTAATGACTAGAGCGTCATTATGCGGGTAATGGACTTCCCTCGCATCTTGTTCTGTGAAGGTAATATCCATATCAGGTACTCGCTGAAACTTTTGTGGTCGCTGCTCTAGATGCATGACATTGGTCAGTGGCTGTTGTCGAGCTTCTCTTGCATATCTATCTTGCGCCCTCTTTGAACTTCCACCAACATGCGGCCCTCCGAAGATAGTCCGCACTTCCCTTTGCACTTCAGGAGGTCGCTGCTGATTTTCTTCTCTTCTTTCGTTGTTTTGCCGGGTGTACTGCCTTAGTCGTCCTTCTTTAATCAACCTCTCGATCTCATCTTTCAGGGCGAAGCAGTTATTGGTATCATGTCCGATATCGTTGTGGTATCGGCAAAACTTATTGGGATCGCGTTTGATCCTGTCCCGTTTAATCGGTTCTGGTTGACGATATCGTTCATGTTGATTTGTTACCGCATAAATGTGATCTATTGGTACATTCAGCTCAGTATAGTTGTTGAACCTCATTGGAGCTCTGGGAACTTCATGCTTCTTTGGCTCAGGCTGCCTTTCCGCTGATTGCTCGCCTTTTCTCTTGTTGGTCTTTTTATTATTGTTGCTGGTCGTGATCGCATCTTTAGTTGACTCCTTTGCTCCCCCCTTCGTCTTGCGAAGATTCTCTCGTGAAGATTCTACTCGCAGATGCCGACCAACTCGTCGATAAAAATCTTCGAGCGTTCTGCACTCCCGTTCGAGCAATTCTTCCCAGAGCTTCGTTTCAGCTCGCACTCCTGCCATCAGTAGGGTTAAGACTCCTCCTTCAGGCGGATTGTTGACTTTTGCTAACTCAGAGGTGAAACGATTGAGATATGACCGCAGGGTCTCCTCGGGACCTTGGCGGATGTTTGATAGGCTGATTAGCGGGACATTGAAACTCTTAGCAGCCTGAAACTGCCTTAAAAACGCAGTTTGGAGTTGTTGCCAAGAAGAGATTGAGCCCGGCTGTAGCCCTCGAAACCACTTTTTTGCTGCTCCTGAGAGAGTTACGGCGAAGCATCTGCACCTTGCGAGATCATCAATTCGATGGAGCTCCATTAGATCATTAAAGTGATCCATATGATCCTGGGGATCTGTTTTTCCATCAAACATGTTTATTGTGGGAAGTTTAAATCCCGTAGGAAGGGCTGCTGCTCGAATTTCCTCGTTGAACGGCGACTGACGGTATCCATCCACGAGTTCATCATCCCAGCCAGCCATTGTTTCTAATGCGATCTTCAGATTATGAACATCAATGTTATGAGGAAGGGCATTAGCTGGTGGCAGGGGTGGTCTCTGATTGTTATTACGTTGAATAGCCGCAGGTTGGCCATGTTGGGTCTGCAGCGTCTGTTGTGTGGATTCGATTGTAATTGTGCGACGAGACCGGCTTTGGTTTTCATGATGCGACGTGGATTGTTCTCGACTACGTCGCTGTTCTAAGTGTTGTCGCAGGTCTGCCGGATCCTGCCTGGGCTCTCTGCTGATCCTCTCGAAGACGCTCCTCGATTGACGATTCTGCTCGTTGCTTTGATCTCGATTGACGTTTATTCTTCTGGAAGGTTGTCCCCGATTTCGATCAGTGCTTGAACTTCCAGTACCAGACCCCTGTGGTAAGTCTGCGACCTTGCCCTTGCCTTTAGAAGTGCGATCTGCTTGACGCCTTTGTTGGGCTCTAGATTGATCGCGAGTTCCTTCCTCCCGGATCTGGATTCCTTTCTCCGGTTGTCGGGCAGGGCGATTTTTGGGACGTTCCTGCTGTGGCGGAGTGACCATCTGCCCTTCCGCGAGACGTCGCAGAGAGTCATTAATTTGGCTGGTGATTTGTTGAAGGTTTGCAAGTGTGTCCTCCATTCGATCTTGCCTTTGATTGATGTTTTCCGGTGCTGTTTCGGCGGGTTGACCCTGAGCAGGATCGGCCTGTGCAGCAGCAGCGTTTTGAGATTGGTTTTGGCTAAGTCCAGCGTTTCTGGTAGTATTTCTGGTGTTTGCCATTGTTGAAGAAACAAGAATGACAAATTATTTGCTGGAATAGCCCTCCTTCTAGCGCCAATTGTTGACGGAGGTTTTGTCAA